>WYDI02018380.1:0-34565 GCA_009867235.2 Psittacus erithacus
GCAAGTTTGCCGATGACACCAAGCTGTGTGGTTCGGTTGGTATGCTGGAGGGAAGGAATGCCATCCAGAGGGACCTTGACAAGCTTGTGAGGTGGGCTGACACCAACCTTATGAAGTTAAACCATACCAAGCGCAAGGTCAAGTGCAGTTAGCTTAGAGCATCTCCTCACCTTTCTCTTCCAGCTGTGTGTAGCTACATTTCTGTGATATTTAGAAATTCACTGCATTAATAATTCTAATAGGAATGGTTTTCTTCCATATGTCCAAATGATGTTATCTGAAATTGCCGTTTGAATTGCTAGTCTACCTGAGACAAAGCATTTGGTTTTATCGTTTCGCAACTAAAGTATAGCAGGAATTGCATGGGAAATCAATCCTGTAAATTACTGTTAGTTTCTAACATTTTGTGCTAGTGAATACTGGAGAGACTCGAAGTATTAGTCAAGATTCATTACTCTTCCCTTTTGTGCTGAACAACTATTTACATCAAATATCCACTGTAAAATCATGTAATGCCTGGTAACACAAAATAAAGAAGGAATAATATCTTAGGTTTGGGAATGGCCAGTATTTACTATAAAATGCTGTATATAAAGTTTTTATTTGAATGAAGATTCCTTTGTGTTTGGAGCACAAAATAATATTTAAAATGCAGAAAAAGTATACAAGTAAATCACGTTAAGATTGCTAACCATGCTGCTATCTTCTCAAATTCTTAGGCTGAAACAAGTTTTCTAGTCATACCTGTGGCAATTCAAGAAATTGAGAATTTGCACTGTAAATATTGTCTGAACATTCCTTATATCCGGCCTTTGAAATTGTTTAAACAGTGCAATTCACAACCAAATCAATCTCATGGTGTTCGTATTTCATCTGAATAATTTTGAAAAGTAGTTGAAGTGACCAATCTGAATTCAAAAGAAGTGAGCTTTAGCTGTGTGACCTGTTGAGGCTGACTGGAGCTGTAGTTGGTATATAATTTGTCATTTCAAACTGAAAAGTGACTGACTATGGATTTTCAATTTAGTTATTTTCTTAATGAAATTGGCAGTTTCAGAATATAGTTGGTGAATGTATGCAATTTATTTCTAGTGTATTTTCACTTTAAGCATATAACCTTTGGGAAATGTATTTTAAGTTGTTCAAATGCTTACTTGGGGTCTACTCTCAGCTAATACTTCTGGAGCTTTTATAGTCTAGTCTGAATTGTTTAAAATTCATCCAAGGGTAAGAAAAAATATCATAGCAGCTAAACCAAAGCACTTGTGCTCCTGGTCCTCTGCCTGTCTGCGGATTCCAGCTATTATGGGTCAATTATTATTCATCAGTTATCATATTATCATTTCTATACAAAATAAATTTCCTTTCTTTCCTGGCTATTGCTTAGACTTGTCTTCCTCATTTCTAATGTACTTAGTTCTTTGCAAAGCTTCCAGCTTCCACTGTGTGTTTACTTCTGCCAGTATGCCCTTTTTCTGAAATCTCCCACATTTCGGTAATCTCTCCATATAATCAACTCTTTAATATCTAGATAGATAAAGGAGATCTTTAATTTGTTGATTCCCACAGGGAAGCAACCACTGTTAAGACTAATAAGACTTAAGGCAGAAAAAGATGGCATTACTCTGCAGGTAGATTATAATAATATTACACATGGTTACAATGATTACATTATGTAATCTTCAACTCAAAGTACAGATGTGCATATTTACACATTTCAGTTCCAAAATCATGGCTATGCTTTAAAAATCTGAAGAATTATTTTATGTCAAAATTAATGAATGTCTTCCTTGTACTGGGAGAACAGAATCTGTAACAACTTCCTCACTTTCCTCAAAGTATATTGTCTTCATTGTTTTGGGTCTTTATTGGGTGTTAGTTCTTGAATTTAAATCAGGACAGAGAAGAGAAATATAAAAAATACAATACTTTGCCATTTTCAAAAAAAGGAGCAGAAGTTTGGTTGTCTACTTCTAGTATAGAAGCTTTTATACAACAGCTGGTTTATAATAATTTACAGTAACAGTAAAAAAAAAAATAAATTACACATTACTATAAGATGTTAGCCCCTTGATAGTGACTGCACTTTTCTGTCCTCTTATTACTACATACTCTTACAGGTGGACTTTACTGCAGTTGTTAATTAAGTGTATAAGGACCTTGGTTTATGTTTTCTATTAAATTTAGAGTTTGGTGCACAGGATTCAATTTGCTTAAGGTTTAAAACATTGCAGCATGGAGATACTGCATAGCAAGGGAGGAGAAGGGCTTTTACATAGCAAAGTGATGCATTTTTATGGAGGAAAATAAAATTAATAACAACATTAATGTGAGAGGATTTATCATGACCCCTTTGTTTTATCTATTGTATAAAATGTCAGAAAAAGCCCATCAACGTCTGTCAATTCGGAATCTCATAAGAATGTCCAGCTATACTGATTTAACAAACACTGAATGCATGGCATTCGAATGTTAAAGAAGGTCTGCTGGTGGTGCTTCTAGAGCTAAAATCAACAGGGCTTTACAAGGAAAATGGTTTGGATATGTGTGGTTCACAGATGGTTGTAAAGGGTCATTTTAAGGCCTGAAATTGTAGCAGTGTTTTCTAGAGTGCTAATGCAAATTAATGTCCATGAATATTTCTTTTCAAATTTACTAATAATGCATAAACTAAACTAGCTTAGTTCTACAAATTTATGCTGTTGCTGTGCTTGAGAAAGATTTCAGCCTGCCTTGCTGCACAGGGATTCAAGAAAACTTCAATTTTAATAGCTTAAAAACTTTTTTGCTGTTATTTCCTTATGCTACTACTTTCTAGAAACTTCTTGTTTAGTGTACTTAAATAAAACTAAAATTAATCAATTGCAGATGGTACTTAAAATGACTTCTTCCATTTCAGACTGAGGGAGAACTTGCAGAGACAAAACTTCTCTGTTTTTCCCAGCAGTATCAGTTGGTCTAATTTAAAATAAATAAATAAATTTCTGCAAAAATTATATGGTAACAAGAAATATTAAATGAGAGAACCTTACAGCGATAGAGATTTTTTTTTTTTATTACATCTACTGGAATTCTTTCAGTTGTAATAACACTAATGGCTTCTAATACAGAAGCAGAATGTTTACTTTAGTCTCACTAAGATAAAAGAAATGAGCATTACAGACAGGTTTTTCAAATGCATAATCATTTCCTTTTGTGGATAACCACACTGCAGTCTTTAATTCTCAGGGGTTAAAGGACTTGGCACATTCTCATCAGAAAGCCTCTTTCTCTGAGCCAACATCTCAGGCTAGGCTTGGGAAAAAAGACTACAATTGCTGTACTCTTTCTTCCATACTCTGCTTCTATAACTATGTCTCCAAACTTGATCCAGAAATTAACATTCACAGTCCCTCATAAGGAGTGCACGACTTACCCAATTTATACTATAGTAAGCATTATGGTAGTGGCCCAGACATCCCCAGCTTTAGATCATTCAGTAAAGATGATACCTTTGTCACAAAGTGCTGTTGAAGTTTTGTTGCTGAAAACAAATGTACAGTCAGAAATATGTAGGCGTTAGTCAAGTATTAGTTCTGTCACTTTTCCCCACAGATTTAATAATGTTACTGTGAGAGTCCTATTATCCTGATTAGGTTTCCATAATAATGAATGTTGCTCTTATCTTTGGTCTTTAAACACAGCTTTGCCGGTTGTGGACTTCAAAAAATATATATATTAAAAAATTCCTTAAAATACCAGGCATCTGAACTCTGTATGATGTGCTACACTGTTGAGATACCACTTGAGTTGCAGTAAATTAGAAGGTGATCTTGTACATACGCAGAAGGCAACCCTGCAAAAGGAGTTCAATAACACTGGTAAAATTACAAATATATTCTTTCCTCTTGGTGTAATAGTAACGTGAGTAAAAATGCATAGCTTATTTCATTGATTGGGGTATAATGGTGAAACCCTATTTTGTTAGCAAAGCAGGGTTTGTGTCAGGACTTCAAAGGAGGTTGTTGAGCAATTTTAGAGGTGAGAAAAATAGTGAAAAATGTTGAAATGTTACATAACTGTTGGCCAAAGGATTTGAAAGTAGAGAACATCAGCCTGGAGTGCCTGGTAGCCGTTTTCTAAGAATCTTTTGAATATGGTTGGGAAGAGATCTGATGTTTTCATTGTAGCCTACTTGAGTTCACAAAGAGCTCTCTAAGGGCAGTGGGCTGCAGTGGCATTTTCACACATTTTTCTTTTCTGGATAAAAGGTGTAGCTGCAAAAACCCCAATTTTTTTGGGTTTGTTTTTTTTTTTCCCCTGTAGAACAAAGATAAATCAGAAAGGGTCTCTGCAAAGAAACCATTTGGTACGCTGCACCTGCACAATGCACAGAGGCTGCCTTTCTAGAATTGTTACTAATGTTCTTTATTTGCGCACACTGGTCACTTCAAGTGTTTGTCTAAATTAATTGTGTTTGCAATTTGGAACTAATTATTTGACTAATTTCTTCTTTTTTCATGGCTACAAATTGTCACTGATGGAGGATGTTTTCCCCAAATGTATTCCACAGAGAATTTATCAAATAATTTCATCATTTCTTTAAACAGCAATTGTGAATATTGGTTATAAGAAAACTGGCTGAATGTTCTGTCCCAGCTGTGTGGTCCTAGATCCTATGCTGATATAGGAGGTGTTAATTAACTTCAATCACATTTTATTCCTTTGCATTTATTATTTTTTGTTATTTTACTGGAAGAGCTCCTTACTAAATTTCATTTGTTGTGAATGCTTGCAAGAAGTGAATCCTGTTTACATGGACTGTGCTACCAGTAACTTTATTCTTTTAGAAATGCTGTTAGTAAATAGACTATTCAGAGAAAATAAATGCAGATGCTCATACATACAATGGCAGATTAATTTAAAATTTCAGCTAGTATTCATAGAAAATTGTTTTCAGTATTTTCATTCACTCATTTGCCTTAGCAAAATGAAAATTACTTTCCTTGTTTGTGATACTACAACTGGGCGCAATGTATGTTGTGTGTACGCTCTTGGTCACTGTTAGAAAGCAACTAACACATGCCAGTGTTTTACCAGTGTTTTATTTTCAACTTGCTAGTTTTTTTGAGGGAAAGCTGTAATATCAGCTATTTTAGAAGATAGTTTTAAAATGATATGAAGACTTTCAAATAGTTTGAGGCTCCAAAAGCACCGAAGAAGCACTTTTTTTTCTTTTTTTTTTTTTTTTTTTTAGTTCCTTTTTGATTTGTCTCTGGCTGGGCATTTAGCTCTATTAGATGTTTTCTTTGAACTTACAAAAAGTAAGTTTCCTCTTCATGGACATTTGTATTTGGTAAAAAGACGATTATAAAATGGCTGCTGTTAGCTCATGTGAGCTTTCTGGTGTAACTAAACAAGTATATGAAATATGGTGAAAAAAAAAATTAGGTGAAAATTATTCCAACATTGTCTTTTGTATCCTGCTAAGCAAAGCTTTTCTATATATAAAGTTACCTTCCTCATCTAAATTTAAGACAAAAGAATAGTGTCTAAAACTGCATGTCACATGAGGCTTTTCTGGTACTAATTGACTTACTTAGCTCAGTTGGTTGGCAGATTTTAATCACTATAAAAGCTTCTGTGGATATTTTAATTTGTTTTTATTTTAAAAGCAGAAACATATGGTTCTTTAAAAGATGTGTGGCTTTTTCTGTACTTATATGAGAAATCATAATTAATGTGTTCATGTGCAGGAATACATTTACTTTCATAATCACTTATTTTCAAACTTAACCCCTTGGAAACATTGGCAGAGTCACTGTGCTGAGGACAGTCAGCCTTATAACTTCATTGCCTGAAGACCTTGGCTTTTTAATCTTAATCAGAAAAACCAAGAGTGTTTGCAAGCATTTCTATTAAAATGAACCAGATAATAGGTCAATCTCTTAGACTTTCAAAAATGCATTGATAAATTAGGTTAAGTATAGAGCCAATCTCATTTAAACTTTCAGCGTTTGTCTTTAATAATTAGAATAACAAAAGCTACAGTGTAGTTGGTCTGCCTTCAGGCATACTGCTTCAGGTCATGGCCTCTCTATGCTATTCTTTCCATTTTACCCCACCACCTTTTTTATAAATTGCTACCCTATCTGACACTAATTGACTCCCAGTGTTCTCTAAAATGCTTATAATTTTTTAGTGGAAAATGTTGATGTAGACCACCCCCAGTCTTATGAGATAGCATTGCTTTATACTTTTGTGAGAAGGTTAAAAAGTGGCTATCATGACACAAGTAAGTGAAATCCTCCTGGGCTTAATGTGGCTGTCCATTAGACAAACTATTAATGAACTATTAATGAGTAATTTAAAAGGAATCGTTATATGAATGCATTCATGAAACAGATTTATGTAATATCGCTTACTTTGCATCTTCTTCATACAGATCAAAAACTTAACAAATTGGATTCCTTATTTCTCAGTCATTCCACTGTTTCGCTGATTTAATTTCTAGTTTTGCCCTACAAGGCAAGAGTGGGAATCTCAAAGTTATGGATATTTCTCTCTATGCATTCTATGCAATCAGAACAACATCACTGATGAGTCCAGAATCACATCTCAGGGTTTTCTAGAGCTGACAAATAAAAAATATTCAAAATATGTTTTCCACATCTTATTTACCAAGTTGTATTAGTTTATCAAGTGATACTTCCAAGTGAAAAAGCTAGATTTAACAATATTTTAATACACTTGGGATAGTTTTTTAAATTTTATTATAAGAGCATGTAAGGTGCAGTTCTAAAATTTCTGAGTTTTGATTCACTTGAGTCATACTATTACTACTCGCTATTACTGTTACCGTTCTTGGTTTAATTTGGTATAAATTGTTGAATGAAACAAGTCAAAGAAACCTCACAGAAAAATCGTGTGTGGAGTGCATTTATTCTCATTTCTCTCATTTTATGTGTTGCTTGAAAATGAGAGTGTTTGATGAAATACGTCATATTAATTGAAAGACATGCTTCTGCCCCAAAACAATGCTGCAAGTTAACCTGCAATATTCTGTTCCAAAAGACTTCCATTGCCTGGTAGGAGGGGAACCCAGAAAAGAGCACTCTCTTACTAGCTTTCCCTTGAATCAATGCTGTTTATTGTAAAATATGTGATGAAGCATCCACAAAGTCATTTTTCCCAGAGCCTCTGCGGTACTACTGGAGGATACCAAGAAAATCTCTCTTGAAGGCTGGCTGCACCTGGGCTGAGGCTCTTTGCTGCAGCAGCCGTGAAGTACCAGATGGTGGTATGTTTTCCATCTCTGCTAGAGGGACTGAGTTTTCTGCTTGCTCTGCCAATACAACTTGCCTTGCTGATATGCTAGTCATTGTCATTTGGAGGAAGGAACATGCGGGGAGGAAATGGTGCCTTGGTGGTGGTTGCTCTCTGGAGCAACCCCATCTGTGTCCAGATATTGGAAAGAAAGGGAAGTGAGGATTTCCACCCATTGTGTTTAGGAAATGTCTTCACTGATTATGAAGGCTCCTAAGTAGAAATCTTTTCCTGCACTTTCAGTTAAAATCTGGTTTTATTGCCTTTCCTTTTGGGTGATCAGTTAAGTCATGTACATATAATCATATGTTTCTGTTACGCTGAAGAGGGCAAAACTCTGCTCTCCACAAGGATTGCGTCAGGAAATACAGTTAAAGCTTTGACAAAATGAGGATGTTGTGCCACACTCTGACAAAATAAGTTTGAATGTAACTGAAGAGAGTGAATATATGTGAATGTTAATTCGTTTGCATTTTACAAAATTTATTTTTTTTTTTGTATTTGTGCTGTACATAATACTGTCAACATATTAGCTGCATTTGCACTGGTTTTACTGTTTTAGCAGTCATCAAAAATGTTTCTAAGTGTTCACGCTTAATCGGTATTACACACCTGGGAATAACAACAAATACAGTAGGGTTTAAAATGACCTTTCTGACTGATAATAAAAATATAAGAACCTCACACATCAGTAAAAATCCATATTGCCTGGGAAGTTGTGGAGTAAATACATCTAAAAGAAAAAAGGATTAAGCAATAACATACAGGCTGTGTTAGTGCAATGTTGCTGTATAAGACTGGCAGAGGACAAAGAAAGGTTGTCATGCAGAGATTAGCTACATTGAGGCAGGCTTCTGCAGAGCCTAATAAACCTTTAATTTCATCTTGGAGTGCCTGACTAGTGTGGTGTTGCTGCTTCAGAAAACCCAGGTCGAATGCCTGCAGGGACACACTATGGTGAGTACCAAGTAGACATGCCAATTATTCGCCTGTCTGCCTTGGCTTTTTTGGGCTGTACTGCAGACTGCAGCGGCCTCTGTTGGAAAATCGCCATCTCCTCTGATTGCCTTAAACTACAGCTGTCCAAATTCTGCCAGCACCTCCTGATGGTGTTTCCTTCCTCTCTTCTTGGGGCTTGCAAGGTGAGGTTGTCTTTGCCCTTCATGCAGTTTCAGGCCAGAGCAATTCCTCTGGCTAGCTGGGGACCTTCATTGCTTCACATATTAACTATGCAGTGGTTCTTCAGGAGTGAGGAAGCCTTTCCCTGTTTTCGATGCTGCAGTAGTGCTGACAACAGCAATGCCATATGGAAAACCAAATATTACAGGCAGCACATTTTTGCTTTTTGGATGTAAATTGATCCTCTCTGCAAAGATGTTTCACATGTATGGCACAGCTGGGGGAAGCTTGGTATTCAGCATTATCTCTCTGAAGCAACAAAAGTAAGAGCAGATTCTGGACTTGGTTCCAGTTAGGACATCTTGGCTTGCCCTGCTTTTGTGACATTCAAGTGATGTAATTGATATGGCAGCAATAGTATACAAATTATGCTCTATTAATAACTTCCCTTTAACAGCCGCTTAACCTAGGACCTTAGCTTGGTATTGAAACCTGCACTGATAGTGCTTTGCAGCAATTGTACTGATAGTGTGTCTTGAAAGTTAATGGAATGCCTAGGGACAAATGTTTGGCAAGACTGGCAACTTCTAGAGATTTATTTCAGGTTCAGTTTTTCTTGGTGTAAGAAACTTGAAAAATATATTCCCAGTGTACTCTGGTTCTTTTTCATCCTTTCTCTTAGTTTTGTGCAGATTTGCAAAGGTATAATTTGTTCCTTATTCTACATCTCCTTAATAAGTCTCTTCAGTTGTTAACACTATGTCCTGGGTTCAGCAGTAGCAGTCATTTTTCTCCTTCTTAGTAGCTGGTGCAGTGCTGTGTTTTTGACTTTCAGCGTGGGAACAGGGCTGATAACACCGATGTTTTTAGTTACTGCTCAAATGTTTAGTCTGACCAAGGACTTTCTGAGCCTCATACTCTGCCAGGGAGGAGGGGAAGCTGGGAGGAACCAGAGACAGGACACCTGACCAAAACTAGCCAAAGAGGTATTTCATACCACAGCACGTCATGCCCGGGATGTAAAATTGGGAGTTACCCGGAAGGGCTAGCTCTCTGCTCGGTCGGCGGGTGGTGAGCAATTGTATTCTGTTCCCTTGTTATTTCCCTTATCATTATTACTATTGGTGGTAGCAGCAGTGGTTTGTGTTATACCTTAGTTACTGGACTGTTCTTATCTCAACCCGTGGGAGTTACATTCTTTCGATTCTCCTCCCCATCCCTCTGGGACCGGGGAGTGGGGAGGAAAGGTGGCGGGGAACGAGCAGGCTACATGGTTTTCTAATTTACGACTTAGTTTGAACCACAACACACTAGTAAAAAGCCATTTAATTATATATGCCTATATTATATAAACATTCACACTATATAAATTTATACTAGCTATGTATGAAAAAAATGCATATTGTCCTCTGTAATTTCCATTTTTGAGTCTATAAGTTCCTTTATTTCTCTGTATCGAACAACAATATGTATATTATCAGTGCTACAGATGCAATCTGTACCAAGATGTTCTAAAAAGCAGTAATGCGGATATAAAAAATGTTAAAATCCAATAATAAGTATTTTTTAACAATCCACAAATAAACTTAGGGCAAAATTATGTTTTTGACCTTTGGGAATTTGAGCAATTTGCATCTTGTTAAAATAAAGTCTTTGATAATTATTTTTCTTAATCTGTTGGTCACGTATGAATTATGCTTGGACATATGTTTTCCTGAATTGACACAACTGAGCAATGAGAGAAGAATGCATGAGACTAAATATTTAATTACCAAAAAACATTCAGAGAGTTATACATAAAACATCCTAAACAATGAAGAACTGCTTTAGGCTTTAAATTAATATACTAGGATTCATACTAGGTAAAAAAGGAAGATACCACAGAATTTAAAATTTGCTATCATACCTGTAGTCAGCCTGTTAGGCTTAGATTTAAAAAGAAGTGACCTACATATTCTGCCAGATTTAGATTAAAATAGCATCTGAATTTTAAAGTGATCAGTGTAGCTGTAAAAGATGTCTGTATCTGCACAGGCACCCTGTTGACCTTGCAATGCATTTTTGCAAAAGCTCGGTCATGCATACAGCGCAGAATGAAATGCAGAAAAAATAGAGGTCTAAGGCACTGGAATATCCACACCTAAGAAATTGTGCTGAAACAAAGACATCTAATTTTTCTTAATGTTATAACATTTACATTAATATGTAAACTTATGTAAAATTATTAGTAATTGTTTATCTGGTTGAAACACCTAATCTTAGGGGTTTTTATAATATTTTTGATTTATGCTGCTTCTCTGCATAATGCTGTATGCAATTTTTGCAACACGCGTACGTGTGTATCTGTATATGTTTTTACCTGTTGTAGTCCTTTATGACATAGTTGACAGTCTTTTTTGTCATTTGATTCACAGTACTTTATAGCCTAAAAGCTCAGAGTGTAAATAAGTTATTCTCTCACATAAAACCCTGTTTCAGTTCACAGAAATATCTGATGAGATTGAAGCTGGAATTAATCTTTTTACATTTTGAGTATCAGACATGTAGCTTTTTGATAAATATTATATTTTTAAAGTATTTTCTGAGATAAGTTACATCCAGCATCCAAAAGACCATCTACCTAGGAAGGAAATATTGTGTATTCAGTTTTAACTTTGCTTATAGGTATGACACATTAATAGATACCATATCCTGGGTCAGAGTGTGAGGAATCACTCACTTTACCAAGCAGTTTGATCGCAAGAGTAATCCAACTGTGGATTTTTTTTTTATTTTTTTTTTTAGTTAAAGCTGATCTATCTGTTGAAAAGTACAAAAAGATAGAGCTAAGATCTGCAAAAAAAGATCAATATACTGAGCAAATCTTACATAATCAAGGAGCTCAAAAGATGTAGCTGAAATTGCAATAACGCTTCAACTGTGTGTGATAGAATGTATATGCTGTTAAGAAAAGCTACCAGTCGAAAATGGGTCTACTTAATAAAGTCAAATGCACATTTATGTCTAGCTTTGAAGGGACTGGAACGCAGGAGGATTCAGGAGTTTCTTGCCTTTCAGGACATCTGTGCTACACTACTTTCCTTGCAGTTTGACCTTGGAAAGGTTGCACAGTTGCTATGTTTTAATTTCTCTAAAGTGCGAAAAATATATGACTTTCCTGCAAATGCTCCCCGATCCTTTCATGGTATACCACTTTATTCTAGAATTACATGGCTGAATTTTTTGGTCAACAAGGAAATATTTTTGACAACATTTTTCCCTTCACATTTCTTAAGTGTTACATAACACTTATTAAAAGGTAAGAAGGTTTGAATCAGTTTTATGTACATGGTTAAGATTTGCACGTGTCTTGGTCTCTCTCGGCATCCCTGAGGAGAAAAGAGAAAAATGCTGAACATGAATATCTTTTAGCAACTAAGCTAGAGAAACAGCAACAGCTGATGCCTGAGTAAGTGCTGTATGCTGGTGTTTAAAGGTGTACACAGTACTTTGTGTAATAAAAATCAAGAAAAAATGCTACTAAAATGATTTAGTTTCAAGTTGGCTCAGGGCAGAAGGCCTTGAACTCTCTGTTTGGGCTTTCTCATAATGCATGCAAAATCACATTCTTTCAGTTTTCTTTTTAAGGGTATGAGTTGCCTTTGGTGCAAAGAAAAGTTAATAAAAGCTTTCCTTCATGCAGTGGACCAAAAAACTGAAATGCTGAATTCTGGTTTTCACCTGAAGTATGTAGTATCTCACATGAAACAGTCTCGTTCTGATGCCTCCACTTCTGCAAGTACTTCTGTGTGTCTAAACTGTTTTAAAATCAGTGTGACTTAAGCATACACTTAATGTTAATCATATGCTTAAATGTTTTTGGGAATGGACATTTTAAGCAATTCAGTAGAGCATACATATTGGAAATAGCTGTTACCAATAGTGCAAATATTGTGCTACAGTTTTATAGTCTTGAGGTGTTTGCAATGCTATTGTGGAATAGAATTATAACTTAGGTCCCAGCCTGCAGTTTTATTCTTATCCTGGGATTTTTGCACCTTTTGTTTGCGTTTTCTGTTACATAACTAGTATTTTAGTTCATAAGTTTTCTGGGCTTCTTTCTCACCCCTTTACAGTTACAGCCAGAAATAAAGTACACGCCTGTGGGGAGAGGAAAAAGGAAGGGGGAGTGCAAACAGTAAAATGAATCATGCCTGTGCATCAACAAGGATGTGGTAGCTATTTATACTGTAGTATAAATACCAGATTAGTAGGATTTAAAATGTTACTGCACTGTAGGTTTTAAAAGGAATTATAAACTCTTGGATTAGTTCTCCTTCACTACTTTCAAGGTAGGCTTGTTTAAGAAGACAGATACTTGCTTTCAGTTTTAAGAAGATTTATAGAAGGACAAAGTGGTTTTCCTGGACTCATAAACTGTTTCCCCACCCACTGCTTGCTGTTTGAAAGAGGAACTCTCTTAGCTTGCCAAGAACTGCCCACTGATAACTTCATTCCTAATCTCACTGGCTCTCACACGATTCATCGCTGATTGGTGGACTTTGCTCTTGTAAATCCCCAAATATATTTAGCAACCTGCCCATACTATGCAGTCACTTTTGGGTATGGATTTGCAATTCCTTAAGGAGGAGGGTACTACTCTGTTTGTCCTATTGCCCCCAAACCGCTTGTTTTATGTAGGGAAAATATTTCGTTATTTCTTCTTAAGTAAAATAATAACCTTATTTTATTACAAATTTGGCAACAAATTTCTGGAAGAACAGAAGCAATAGGTGTTGCCAAAATGTATTGAAACACACTTCTATACTGCTTAGTAAGGGTCTTTCCTGTCAGAGCAAACACCACAATCCCGAAATGCATGATATAATTCTGAATGGTATTTCTTATACTTAATCCCTTTCCTTGGTCAGTGTTACCAACTGGCACATCTTACCTATTAGGTAACTGCTAAATGCAAATTAATCTAAAAAGCAGTCTCTGGAGCAGAACTGCCCCTTCTGATTAGTCCTTTCAGACTTCTAGGCGTGTATAGCAGTAAAAAATGCAAACTGTTCTAGGATATTCTAGGCTTGTTTAGCACACAGTCATTTCTGGTATATTGAGGGCACTATGCTATCTATTTCCATACTATATAACAGCCTAGGAAGCTTAGAAGTCAGTTGTTGCTAGATTTCTTTTGCAGATGTCTTAAGAAAAGCCGTCTCTGTCTCAACATTTTGGCGTTCACTTGATGTGGCGGATTTATTTTATCTGTTGTACATCAGACACATTTTTTGCCAAATGATTTTCTTGCCTATGAGGTGAGAGCTAGATGTCAGTCAGTGTGCATGACAAATTACTTTTGTGTAGATTACCTTGAAAAGGTGCTGTTGGCAGTAGACTCATAACAGGGTTGAGAAAGGGATCTTTGTTTCATTGCTAGCCAAGGAGGGTGAGAACTGACTGCAGGCTTGCTCCAGAGGGTAGGCTCAAAAACCAGTCTAGGCTATTAGTGGTGCATGGTGAGAGATATTATAATTAACTGTGGGAGGACGTGTTTCTTAGTGAAATTTTTTTTTGAAAATGAATAGAAAAGAATTGAGTATTCTTTACAACTCAATATGTACCATACTCTCAGACTCTCTTATTTCAGTTATTTATTAAAGTCTTTAATTAGAAGCTGCTGCCTGTGTTGGAAGCTGACTAGGCTGAGGCTGGTGGGCTTGAGGTAGCAATGTCCTCAGATTCATTTGAGGATGAATGTGGTGATGATGTCATAAAATCGTAGAACCATTTAGGTTAGAAAAGACCTTTAAGACAATCAAGGTCCAGCTGTTAACCTAACACTGTCCAAAACAGGCTCCAAAGTGCCACTTCCACGCCTCTCTTAAATACCTTCAGGGATGGTAACTCAATCAATTCCCTGGGCAGCCTGTTCTAATTCTTGACAACTTTTTTGATGAAGAACTTTTTCCTAATATTGAATCTAAACCTCCTCTGGTGCAACCCGAGGCCAAGTCATTGTCCTATCACTTGTTACTTTAGAGAAGAGACCCACACCTACCTCATCACATCCTCCTTGAAAGGATGTAGTGAGTGACTCCTTCTTTCCAGGCTAAACTCCAGTTCCCTCAGCCACTCTTCATTAGACTTGTGCTCTAGATCTTTCACCAGTTCTGTTGCCCTTCTTTGAACACGTTCCAGCCACCATAAAACCATCTCTTTGAAAAGGATTTGGGCTGGTGGTAACGCTAATTTTTAATAATCCTTATTGGAAGTCCATGAAAATAGAGGAATAGGCAAGTAATGCTGTCAGGTAGCCTATTGTCCCTGAGAGAAAGGACACCTTCCACGTGGTTGCTGTAGGTGTTAGGGAGAGACATTAATATGTAAAGTTTATGTTGGATCTGAGCTTCTGGTATGACAAATCACTGGAATATAGAGTAGCTAGGCTGGGGACAACTGTATCTTTTGTTAGGCTATTTAGTGGTTATGCAAAGCAATTACATACGGATTAGCTCTCCGGTTCATTGATGTGCATCTAATAAGTGTTAAGTGCTTGACACAATGTTTGAAAAAATTCATGCAAGTCTTTTTGTTTATGGGAGCTAATTATCTTTGCATACAATCTCTGTAGTCATGGTATGATTCTAGCCACCTAAGAAAATCTGCAATTTATTTTGCTATAATGCCGTTTTCTTTTTAGGGAAAAATCAAAACCTATAAGCCCATCACAGATGTGCTGGGATCTGCATTTATTTAATATTTAGAAGCCCTAAATATTCTTGTTATAAAAAAAATCACAGTAACTTTTTTCTTTTTAGAGTGGATGAGAGTATTATGTGGATGATTTTTCAGATCTTTGTAGAGTTCAGTTTTGATTGAAAGTATCTGTGAAGGTCTGCTAGCCTAGGGTTTGAAAGATAAGAATTCCACACAGACTGCACGAGCTCCCTGTGCCGTTTATGGATGATTTAGAATGGGACTGTAATAATTTTGTAGCTCTCAGGGAATGAATGCATGAAAACGGTGTGCTGATAACCGATTGAATAGAGTCCCACAGACAAAATGAATGTGAGTGGATATCAACGCAGAGAATTCTGTATAGTACTTAATTTCTTTATTCTGCTTCTCTCTTGCTCAGGAGTTAAAAAAGTGAAAAGGTGCTCTCAGTGAAGCATTGTGCATGTAGTGGTAAGTGTATCATTTCTCTCCCCCTTTCAGCTAAGTGCTAGAACAGTTGATGAATGTTTTCAAATCAAAATTGCTGCTCTGCAGGGTTATTTTACTATGTGAGGGGCATATCCAATTGTGCATAATTTCATGGATTAAACCCATAGGCTTTTGCTTTCCTGTGCCTAAAAAATGATCTGTAAAGAAATTATTTTGCTTAGCCTGTTTCAAGATGCAAATCCATTTTCACCTTACTAAAAAATATATTTGAGATCTATATCATCAAAATTGATTTTCTGACTAAGTGTATTTATAGGGAAAGGTGAAGAAGAGATGAAAATCAGTGTTCAGTCCAAGTGGAAATTAAGCTGGTTTCTGTGATACTGTTATTAATATCTCAATCATAACAAACAGTGGCAGTTTCTAGAAGTACAGCAATACTAAAGTCAATTTGTTTTTAGCCAGCCTTTTTGATTCACCAGCTGCAAATGATTATGCAATAACAGTATTATATAAGGTTAGGGAAAATCAATGTCTCTGGAGACAAGGGACAGAATACCAGGGCTTTAATTTTTAAACCTCTGGTTTAACTCCAGCATGGGTGCATGCTGTCCCCTTCCTGTAAGGCTCTAACAGAGTGATGTATTTCCTCCAAGGCTGCCTGCTGAGGCTCTGGACTCTCACCCCTGGAGGTCTTCAAGCATTAGCCAGGCACTTAGCCAGGCATTATTCTGTGGCTGACTTGTTCTAACACTGTTGACAGCCCTGAAGTGGAGGTTAGATTTGATAACCACCAGTGGCCTCTACCCAGCAATATTTTTAGGGTTCCATGATAAACCTTATTATTCAAAACTTTACTAAGGTGCAGAGTTTGTCCTTTTACAAAGGAGACAAGACATTTGCCTTTCCCTCCCCCAGCTATTATGACACTGATGGAAAACAGCTCTCCTGCTATCAGTGCCATTTTCTCCCCTGCCTGGCTCTGTCAGGAGCCATATTTTCAGCCTGCTTCCATTGTGCTATCCTTTCTAACTGTGTGCTGAAATTCAGTTCTGATGCATCATCACTTGATAAATTGGCAAACACAGATGGTTCACAGCAGAGAATTCCCTTTGGTAAATGTGATATGTGCACATGTGTGGATGTGTGGAATCCACGTGACATTAGTTACTGGTCAGAATATGGGTGTTGGTGTAGTATTCCAAGTTCAGCAGCACTCATTTTCACTAGTTATCCCTTCCCAGAGCAGATACATTGCAAGAAAGTTCTGATTGCCTGAGAGAAATAAACCAAATTGTATGTGTTTTCCTGTGGTTGCTATGGTCCTCTGGAAAGCACTGCTAAACCTAACCGTGTTCAATAGCTCGGTTACCTTACTGACTTGAGCTGCCGGATCCATGTTGTCTTCTAATAAGCTACTTCTAAAATGTCTGCAGGAGATCTTGTTGGGAACTCACTTATGCAGGCTGGTGCATGACAGTATGGGTATACCTGTCACCTGCCCTAGGAACACCTGGCAGCAAGCTTAGCTCAGGGCATGCAAGTCCTAGGAACCATATGGGAGAGGGCATTCTGTAGTATTTGCAAGCATCTTCTTTGAATGTTTATGTTTTCCTTTCCCATTCTTAATTCACATGCACAATAGATAATTTTTTGGTTGCCTGGCAACCAGCTAGGGGCATATGAGATGGAAAGCGGGACTTAAGGGTATGGGTTTAGTTTTCTTTTCAGGCAGTGTCCATAGCTCATATCACTATTCTAGGTGATACTATGTTCAGATTGATTAATATTTAGTTTGCATGACTGTTACGTAACTATTTTTATTACTGATAAGGAACAATATCAACTGCTTTGGTCACTTGGACGGGACAGCAGCACACTTGCTCGAGTCCTTGCTGGGCATTTTCTGTGAAAGCCACCCCCCAGGCAACTCTGTCAGTGCATCTTTGTCCAGTCCCGAGCACACACTTGAGGTAACCTGAAACTGAGTAGTCTCTGGAGTGGGAGAGAAAATACCACACCCATTGAGAATGAACAGACAAAAAAGAAATCTCAATTTTCCAAAATGCTGTGGTTCTCTTGGGATGGGGTTTGGTTTATTTCCTGCCTGTGAAAATGAAATATTAATAGCATCAGCTTTCTTTATCGGGGCTAGTCAGCACCAATATTTTTGTCAGTAAAGGTTTCATTTTTTCAATGTTGAATTCTTTCAAGAACAAAAGAAACCACTTCAATTGTGAAAATGTAACCTGTATATAGCCTTGATCATTATTTTTATAAAAAACAAAAGATGTCTTATGTCTGGTGTGACACTGTGGTAACTGATGTCCTATCTGATCTCTCATATGTTGTAGTGCTACTGTGCAATGTAATAGTTTGAAACTTTAATTTTTTTTAAACAAAGCAGAGGGGAAATAGATTTTGACTGTGTGATAAGGAAAGGTATCTGAGAATCCTGATATGCTTCCATGTGACTTAACAGTAGTTCTGAATTGCCAAAATTTCCATGAAAAAAAAGAAAATTCAGAATTCTTATTGATTCCAAATTTTAATTATTTTGATTTTTCAGATCCCTTGAGCAATTGTTGAGAAAACCAAATGCCACAAAGGTTAGTAAGGTTGCATATGGTGTTATGCATTGCTGCTAACCTTACAGTTGCACACTGTGAGTATGATTTCATTTTCTGGGGTAGAGGAGAGCTATTGAAATTAATGTTTTTGTTACATGCACAAAATGGTATCTGAATAAGATTATTGTGCTTGTTTTGGCTGGTATAATTTTCTTCATAGTAACTAGTATGGGGCTATGTTTTGGATTTGTGCTGGAAGCAGTGTTGATAATACAGGGATGTTGAACTGATTGCCGAGCAGTGCTTGCACAGGATGAAGGCAGTTTCTGCTTCTCATCCCACCCCACCAGTGAGCAAGGTGCGGATGCACAAGACTGGGATGGAACACAGCTGGGACAGCTGACCCTGACTGACCCAAGGGGTATCCTGGACCATATGACATCATGCTCAGCATATAAAGCTAGGGTATGTTTCAAATGATTGCATTTGTTTTCCTGAGTAGCTGTTATGTGTGACAGGGCCCTGCTGTCCTGGGGATGGCTGAACACCTGCCTGCTCACCTGAGGGAAGCAGTGAATGAATTCCTTGTTTTGCATTGAGTGCATGCAGCTTTTGCTTTACCCATTAAACTGTCTTTATCTCAACTCATGCATTTTCTCACTTTTACCCTTCTGTTTCTCTCCCCCATCATACTGAGTGGGAGGGGGTGAGCAGGCAGCTGTGTGGTGCTTAGCTGCCAGCTGGGGGTTAAACCATGACAATTATACAGGGTTTTGCTGCTGGCAGGTTTTTTTCTTTCTCCTGGGGAAATAAGCCTGTGTTAGACACAGGCACAGGCATCTTTCTTGCTATTTTCCTTCTCTCTCAAAATATTCTTGTGCAGTTTTAATTTGTGAAAACACTCTTGGACGCTGAGAAGCATAAAAATTTGTTCACATAAATGTGAGAAATAGGATGGTAGTCCATAAAGATCCAGGGGTTATTAGGATAGTGGATCAAGATGAGTCAGAATAGTTCAATACTTCCTAAATTCAATGTGATAATTACAGAGATGGATTATCAAGAGTCCTCTGGGCTAGAACTGAAAGAGATACAAAGATTAGATCACTATCTGTAAGATAGAATATAAAGTCCAGGTCTTTATATTGCTGGCCTTTAATCCGCTGGATGCTGACCTACCACACTTACAGTCAATCAACGCTGTAAAATAGGTGGGACAGTGAGTATGCTGCCTGACCGACAGCCAGAGCTTTGTAACAGTGTTACTGTTTGCGGGCTGGTGCCGGTTGCACGTTGACACCTCCATGACCCTCTGACATGCAGAGATTTTTCCAAAAGCTTTGCTGCCAAAGCTATTGATGAAGTCATAGAATAAAGCCCTGACCCTGGCAGGTTTTTTACTTCACACACATTCCACAGTGCTTGTAGGCAAGGGAGTACAAGTGGCTATTGCAGTGTGCAAGCTAGCTTACTCAAACTTTTGCAAGCAGTACTTACCCTGCACCATGGCAGTCTAGTTTTAGGGGTTCATAGGAGTGCTGATGGTGAATTCTGCACCAGTGAGTTAATATGTGTTTAATCTCTATCTGTATTTATAACTCTCCCTCCTTCCTGGCTTTTGTGGTGGTTTTCTTTGTTTGTTTGTTTTTGTTTTTGTTGGGAGCATGCCTTTCTTTCTTGCATGTCCACAGTTTAGTAATAAATGAAAATTTTAATTTGAAAGCATAAAGGGATAATTTCTAATTAATTTCTGTTCTGGTTATTTCCATACTGGTAAATAAGAACTATGTAGACTGCTACATGTCTTATAGAGTAACCATACCATACGCTTGCAGATAAAATTGCCGTAATCTGTGATATCAAGTGTATTACTTTGCATAAGATCAATGTGAACTCTAATTGATGTCTGGCAGTTTGGAAAGAGCTCTTATCAAGAACATACAAAGATTATAGCATAATCGTTGATGGTTTAAATAGTGCTCACACAGATTGTCCTGTGCTTCCTATTGGGTGTCTTTCTTTGACAGCTCTTAACATATGTAGGTTGACACTTTTGCTACAACGCAAACTTCAGTTACCCATTTTTTAAAATCTGTTCAAAACCATTGAGTGTTTGCCTCCAGCACAATCAGGACCATGTCATTAATTGAAAAACTTCTTAAAGGAATGATAACATTCAAAATTCAAAATAGATAATACATTCCTAGGGCTGCTGCAGTGGTATATGATTCTCCATCCCTTCCATGTTTGATAGAAAAGGCATTTCATATTATTTTATATGTATGTTCCTGTTAACATATTTTCCTTTTTTGCCAGTAGTGTCTGCCTGTATCTGTGTTTATTTAATGCATTATTATATTGATGTAGTGCATAAGCTCTTTGGTGTTTGCTCTACTCTTGCCCATTTTCTCTCTGTTTGGGATGTTGGGGTTGAACTGCAACCTGACTCCTGAAAACCCTAACCACATTCTAGGTCACTGGGTTTGGCCAGATGCTGGTGTATGCATATAAAATCCTTAAGAGATGATGTATTACACGGATTAATCGGGTAAGAGAAATTAAATGACAGGAAGGAAGATATTCTTATGTCCTATTTACAGAGGGGAAACTGAGACCCATCTCACAGAGTATTTGATAGAGGTTGGAATTACCTGTGTACCAAAGTTAGTACTCTAGTGCCCAGAGTTCTATCATTATTTTAATAATAATGGGTCATTAACCAAGCCTGAATGTGTTCAATGCCCTAATCTGGGAAGGACCTGTGGCTTATGAGCCATGGCTCCGAGTGTAACTCTTGGGTTTGTCAAATGCTACAAAAGGAAATGTGATAATGCTATGTTAGGGATTAGGCAGTGGCTGTTAAAAGTGTCAAATGTAATTATGCTTCAGGAATAAGTCTCATGGCCTTAATATTCCTGCTCTTCACTAGAATGAAGGAGCTCTAGAAGTTCTGCTTCCTCCTGAGTTGGTGACACCTGCCACCTTAAGTTATGAAGGTCTAGCCAAGCTAGAAATCAAAGCTTCTCAAAAGAAAAATTCTGTTCTGCTTTATGCTTTTTTCTCTTTCCTTTCCTCTTAGAATCCCTTCTTTTCTTCATTTTACATTTCTTTCTTTGTGCTTCTGGTTTATTTCTACTTTTTATGTTTGCCTCTTTTGGTGGCTTTTTTTGAGCTGTGCTATTGGTAATATAGATCATGTATTTTCCCTTTCCTGATTACTTATATAATGTTTTCATACTAGAACTACAATAACTTTTTTTTTATCTAAATGTTATTCCAAATTCTAATTGATAAATAAAAATCTGACCATTCCTGGATATTTTAGTAAATAGTATTTACTATGATAATTGTGTACTATGATAACAGAAAATAATATAATTCCACAGAAAAAAGGGTCATTCTGTAGCAATGTCATTATGTTTTTGTGAAGCTGGATACATGTTCAAGGCAAGGTTGAGGGGGCTTTGAGCAACCTGGTCTAGTGGGAGGTTAAAAGTAGATGATCTTTAATGTCCCTTCCAACCCAAACTATTTTACGATTAACATTTAGAACTAGAATGGCTGTTTACTGGATGTAGCATAACTTCTTTTTTTCTTCATTGATAAGTTACCTTAGGACATCTATTTCTGTTGCTTACGTTATAAATGATATAAAACTGTTAATATTTTACCAGTGGAGTATGACTATTCAGCAATATGTTAAAACCAAGTGCTTGTTCAGTTTTTATTCCGACCTTAGCAGAATTGTCATTTATTTCAGTCTAAGATTTAAATTTATTTTTTTTACTGATAAGCAATTCAGATAAAGTCTTGGTCAAAATTACAAATGTTTACAATTAGTTATCAAGTTTTCACTCCATCTTCTGACCAGAGAGCCTGTGCTTTACAGAAAACCAAGCATTATAATTGTTGTTATCTTCAGAGACAATTCAGCACCATATAGTGCTGCTTCTCTACGCTACTTCTGGGTGTGAAGTGGAAGAACATTTAATTTGCTTGGCATGCACCTCTGCCATTTAAGATGGATGCAATCAGCTGAGCAGCTGACATGCTGCAGTCCTACATTTGTACTTGTAATTATTTAATCTAGAGATCCTAGGCTGTGAAAAAGTGACTTGTTTCCCTTTAAAGTCTACTAGCTAATTAATCGTGGTTGCAAAGTGCTGTTGCAGGCAGTTTCTTATAACATTTGACTGATCATAAGTGCTGATATGGGGAATGCGATACAGTGAGCAGGATCACATCTGGCAAGTCATCATGGCTACTCACTTCTCTGCACTGTAAGCAGTTTTTCCCAAAAAAATGTTTTGACCTCATTCTATGCTTTTAAATTCTCAAGTTATAGTTACTGCCTTGCAGTATACATCATATGTCAAATTCACGGTTTGAGACTATGGGACACAAACATAAGCTGAGCCTACTGTGCAGGCATTTAGATCTCTTGGTTCACTAGCTTTTTGTTTGTTTGTCTCTTTAGGCAAAATGTATCAGATGGGCAATTATGTCAGTGACTGTAAATTTTGTCCACATTTGATCAGCATTGTTTTTAAACAAATGCTTCTGAATTTAAAAGAATATTTTGAATTTCATGCGATTAAATATTTAAGGGAAAAGTTGAGCTAAAATGGTTCAATGAACTAAAGCGTAAAAATGTCTTCCCATTTTATTCTCAGCTGGACAAGGCTAGGTACTTTCACAAGCAAATGATCTCTTTGTGGATTCATAATCCTTTTAGGTCACTAGACTTTCAATCAAGTTCCTCAGTTTCAAGCATAAACTCAATGAGACTGTCTTTCAGGTGTTTAAAGATAGAAACTAGACCATGGGCCTTTTAGATTGATTGGTGGATGTACCTGTGAAACATTAAAGATTTTTATTCTTAATACTTAATACTATAGGTTGAAATGCATGCAAAGTTCAATTTAATATGTACAGATTATTGAGGGGATTTTGTTGCTTTGAGAGAGGAGATGATTGTTCTTGATACCCCTTTCAGTTACGGCTGAGTCTTGGCCTATCAGAGTACGTTGATTCATTCCCAGTAGCTAAGTTTTAGCCTAATGAAAACTGGAAGGAAGGGATATTGGATACTACAACAGCAGAATATCTGTTTGCATAATGCGCTGCAATAAGTTTTGAAATCTGTCACTGTTTTTGTATGTGCATATTAATTTTTAACTGTATCAACATTCATGATGGTGAACTTGTTACCCATTTTACTGTCTGTGCTTCTTACTGTTTTCTTCTATTTTTTTTTCCCCTTATATAGCTGCAATAAGGAAAACTTGACTTGGAGTTAGCAGATCAGAGAATTTTTACCACCTTTCTCTCTGAGCCATGGAGGGGTAGATTGGCACGATGTCAATATGAGTGCTCATATTCAATTGTGAGTGTTTTCATGATATGTAATGAATTTTCCTCGTCCTCAATTCAGAGCTATTTTCAATACTGACTCAGAATGGGCTAACACTGAGATTTCTAATCAGCTTTCATCTTTTCCCGTTTTTTCCGATATACTCTTAACCGTAAAAGCAATAAAGATGTAATATATAAAGGCAAAGCTATTCTGGTAATCATGCTGAATATTTCCTATAACCCTTGGCAATGGAAGGAAAACACATGACTGAATAGTACTTCAGCACTGCAAAAATTAGGTCTCCAGCAAGATTAATAGGATGCTCATAGGAAAGTGGTGCCTTCCAGATAGGCCAGACCAAACAGCATTAAGATGTTTTATATTTGTTCTACCTTGACAATACCATCCTAATAGCACTGAGGTTTTAAAATCTGATGAACATAAATGTTACTCTCTATTCAAGTATATAGTCTGAAATAGTAAAGGCTTTCTTACTACCCCATGCTCCGTGAATTGACACTTTTAGAACTCAGACAGTTAAGCCTGTTTATATGACATAACAGGACTCAGACCATATTTTGATGTGATAAAAGATAACTCCTCATTGGTGAAGACAATGTAAAGTCTAAATATGCAAGATGGGAGTTGCAATATAGGAAGGAGAGATAAATTGTTCTTTGACTTTGCCTTGAAGTGCCCTATCTGTTCTTGAAACATAGCCTGCCAAAGGTAGCTTTTAATTTCCTAAATTAGTCTAATAAGAGAGCAACAATATAAAAGCAAATTATATTACCAGAACTCACAAAATTAGTACAATAAGCATATATGCAAGCTACATATATTTTTTGCTACCTTATTCAGCATCTACTAGTATCTGCAAATATAAGCTAAAATGCTCATAGACTGAAGCTGCTGGTCCTTAAAGATTCAGGTGTAAAATCCCTGTTAGGGTTGAAAAGCTTCCCTGGGATCAAAAACTGTAATCCAGTCATGTAATAGGATTGATATAAATATAATCTTATTATTAACCATGTGCTAGCATGTCAGAAGGAGCAGTGAATAAAGGCTAGATGATGTTTGGGTGATGTTTCTCTTTCAAACAGATAATCAATGTGCACCATTGTAACGTACACTGATTTAAAAGGCAGATTTTGGCATAGGCAGAACCTTCATGCCATAAATTAATTTTGCAAAGGTTCTGAGCTGTCAGTCATTGGGATTTTTTCCCTCTCTCTTTTCTCCTTCAGCAATACTAAAAAGGAAGGCTTGAAGTTATTTATTTTTTTAATAAACCTTACTGTCCATGATAGATGCAAACCAACAAATTATAGCATATGAGCTAAACTGCCATACTGTGTCAGAAGGGAAAAATCATCTACATGTGAAAAATATGCTGTTGTATACATCTGATGATAATAAAGCTAAATAGCTCATGTTGTGTAATTAATACAGTTATAATGTGTTAATCCCTTAACAATTCAAAAGCCAGTTAGCATTTGTTGAAAGCCAAGTCTATACGGTGATTGGCCTGGATTGCTGAGTCTATTGAATTGTAGTCATGAAGACATTACCTTCATGAGAAGTTGCCTTTTGCCTTTCTTGACATATTAATCTTTGCAAAAAAGACACTCTGAACATTTTATGCAATTATCATGGCAAAGAAGTGCCAGCAGTAACTTTTTTCTGGCCCTCTTCTTGTCATTGGTCTTGAGAGAGGAGCCATGTAAAAAGGAAATGCACTCCACACTTACTCTAGTTTTGAAGCCTGAACCTATTGCAGTAGGCTAATAAATTTCCTTTGGGAGTTTCATTTCTCACATCACACCAGGCATCAACTTCCTTCATGTACCAGATTATGTTTCAGAAGTAGCACTATGTTTTTTTTCAGATACTGTGTAATGTACGAAGCTGTTCTGTCAGTCCATGTGGTATAGCTATCGACTGTATTAATCTAATTTTGATGTACAAACTTCTAAACTATACCCTTATAAATAAGCATGCTCGTGGATATATTTATTTATGAAAATGTTATTTTAATTACAGTTAAATGAGTACAAAGTGAAACTGCATTATCTTCTTAGCCCTTGACATGACGTTTTCTAGTTCAGGGTCTGCAAAGTCTTGTGGGTAATCTTTGGGCTACTTTCACCCGCCACATACCTCATTGCTGTCTTCAGGCTGCAATGCATATTCAGAGTGGGAAAACATTTGAATTACCATGCTACTGCCATATGGGTATCTGGTAAAGCAGAAGCAAAAGGAACAGGAAAAAAAAAGGTAAATAGAGGAGCATGGTACTTGAACTTCTAGAGGTGTATCTGTCTGTACTCTCTTGACTAGAAAGATTTTCTTCTAGCTTTGGCCTAAGTAGTGAGATACATTGCAAACACATGAACGCTGATAGATGTTGAGGGTGTGCATTAGTTATGTTGTTATCTAGAGTTATCTTGATTTCAGTATTTATCTTCTTTACTTGGGAGATTTAATACCATAGAAAGAAATAATCCCTCATTAAAAAAGTTCAATAATCTAAGCAGATAAGGGATTTCTATTCTTTCCAAAGGTAGTGTTGAAAAAAGAGGCAAGGAAAAGCTGGGAATTTGGTCCATTTCTTTTGAATACCAAACATACTTATAATCTTAAGACTTCTAGGTCCCTAGAATGTTTCATTTATTACATTCACATTTTATACTGTCATCCTGAAGCAGCTTGTTTTGCATCATTACAATCTGGACATAGAGAAATTAATTTTGAGGGTGGGCTATTGGAGGAAATGCTTTTTTATTATTAGTGTGATTTATGTTAAAAGCTAGTATTAGCTGAATGTGCAGTATTTCACAAATTTTACACCTTTTTTAAACCTAACTGAGGGTTTGTCCTCACCATTCTGGAATTATGTCAGATATGAATATATGATTTATCAGGGGTGACAGATGCTGTCTTGGCTTTGGAGTTCCTATTATGTTAATGGATCATAGTTTGCTGGAAAACGGCTTTTCTCACATGGCCTTCAAGTGTCAACAGCACTGAATTATTGTTTCACTAGCTTTAGTTTCTTGTTGTAATTAACTTTCAAATGTGCTGTAGGAACATAAGGAGCAAACAAACTCATATTACAATGACCTGTAAATAAAACATTTCCAAAACAATATGGACAGTTAATACCAATCACTAGCGTAGTTTGCTGTCACTAGAGAGAGTCATGAAATGAATTACCCGTGCAGGAAATATTGATGAATAACTAACACTATCACACTTCATTCTTTTCATAAATACTGTGCACAAAAATGTCTAGAATAAGGGTGGGAGAAGGGAGCAGAGCAGCTTTCGAGTTTAATGACAAAGTTTACTTTCTTATCTACTTTAACTGTTTTCTTGTGTTTTCTGATTAGTCATTTAGGTTATTTGTCAGTTCATGATTACTACTTTAATGTGATTGCCAACTTTTGGGTGATGTGATCTACTCCAAGATCAGTTCTAATTCATCTTTCAAAAAATGACAGTGTTCAGCACCTCCATGATCCTAATCCAAGTCTTTGTAGATATTGCTAGAGGTTGTCTACATGATATGGCATATCACAAAGAAGCTTATCAAAAGATCCATTTTCCAAGTAGTAATGGGTGGTACTGCAAAACTAATATGTTCCTGTAAGTTCCTTCTGTAATCAAGCAGTATGGATAGCTATAATATAGTACTGAACTGTAAGCTTTCATTATATTTACTTGTGTTGCAAAATGTTTAGCCTTTAATATTTTCAGAAAAATTATTAATGCAGGTTAGAGCTACAAAAATAAAATTATATAGATATTACCTCAAACTTCTATAGACAAGTATCTTTGTAAATGTGGCATGTGACTTAGTAATATTTTTTTCCCCACCAAATGAAATTGTTATTTTAACTCCTAATTAAAAAAATGTTTGGTATAAAGCTATTTTGTAATCATAGAGTAATCTTTATAGTCAGATACAGTGATGTATTTAGTGTATGTGAACTAAAACCATACACTTTCCAACACATCATCAGTTTTATGCATATATGTTGGCTGTACAAATACAAGAAACTCATAATTTTAATAACTGAGAAATAGTATTTAGCTAATGTGTAGAGATTTTAAAATCCATACAGTTATACATTTCCCTTTCTATTAAAAGTGAGATGTTTGTGGCACAAAGAAGCATGGTTTCTTCCAGGTGATACATCAGTGCAGTGGCAGAACTAAGAACTGAGCTCTATTCTCTGAAGATCCAGTGTATTAATGCTTCTGTGATTTGGGTAGCAGAAATTTATCAGAAAAGGAAATTTGAAATAAGATACTTTTTTATATATATATGTTTATCACTGTTTTCTAGAACTGTGAGCTTCATGACGACCCCATGAAGGTAATGGGGCAACTGGGGAAACCTTGGTATCAGAGAGGATAGTGGATGACAAGCTTTCTCACAGTTAATGGTTGCAAGGAGTTTTTAGAGTGGTTTTTTTTGGAGAAAAGCAGAAAAGAAACCATGTGACGATAAATCTTGCCTCAAAAAAACCCAAACAACAAAAAACCCAAACAAACCAACCAACCAACCCACAAGGCAGCAGAATCTGGGTTTTGGAAAGAAATCTTGGCTCTATCAAGACAAGAAAAACACTCTAAACTTTAAGAAGGTCTTCAATAATAATAAAAGTATTTCTGATTTAGGATGGCTCTTCTAAAAGGAAAAATGATCCCACAAGCATGCGGTGTTGCTTGTGATCACTACACACAATTTCTGTACAATGCCAGTTCTCTTTTTCTAGATGCTATGCCACACACAAATTGACAGCTATTTTTAATGAGGTTCAAACAAATGTGAGGTTAAGATTAGGAATGAAAGTAGTGAGAAGAATATCATTTTCATGAATCAGGAGCAAACAGATCTCAGTTTGATAAATTATAGTGTTAATTTTTCTGCTATAACAAAACTCAGCTTTTAACTACTGGGGAGGAACATACTGTAAAGCTGCTACTGATGAAGGCAGTGCTTGATTTTGGTTCCCATAGTAGGTTGGTGGCTTTATGTGAAGGTTGGGTTTGAGATTTTTCTTTTTCTTTCTTTTGGCTTAGTATTTCAAAGCAAGGATTATTGGATTAGCATTTTCTATTTTATTGATGAAAGGATGCTCCTCCTATTGCAACAAGATTTTACATTTTAAGAAACCAGCAGTTCTGAATGCTCTATTTCTTGAACAAATTTTGTTAAGATTTCCCCCTGTTGCCACTGATAGCAGTTTTTTAAAAAAATAAATGGAGATAAATAAAAAGCCCTTTGACCAAATCAGTATTTATATAAGAGATAGTTATATACCTTTTAATTTAATTTGCACAGAACCAGATTTATCTTCCCTGAGAAATCGATCTTCAGTCTTAGAGGAAGAAGGCCTGCAAGCATATGGTGCTGTGCTAAATATGTTAGATACTCAAGACTTCGTGCTTCAAAAACATCAATACAGGTTGGCTGTATAGAGAGTTACATTGTAACTAAAATTTTAAAAAATCAGGCCGAAGTCCTAAGGTTGATGAACTTGTTTGAAAAAGGTAAAACAGAAACGCTGGTGTAATCTGTGCTCTAATCTAAATCCTATCCACAGCAATAGAAGGAACAGGAAAACACTTTGCAGAAAAAGGCAGATGGTACCTCACTGCTTAGAAACAGACAATTGGGTTGATTTGTTATAATTTTATTAGACCATCTTACTGTTAATTTTTCTTTAACTGTAAAGATCTAGAGGAAAAGTTAAGTCTTCCTAATAGAAACACAAATACCATCCGTTATCTAGCACAGTTGCATTAGTTGGGAATTGTTTCTCAAGCCATTTAATCAGGAGCTGATTTCCACAGAACTACTAGTGATATACTAGGAATGTGAACAGAGGAGGGCAAGGTCCTTCTTATCACTTCCTGCAGACTGCACTGAAGATAGGCTTATCTAAGGGTCTTGCACATGAGATCAAATGTGACTGTGGCCTTCACAAAACAGACAATTTCCTTCACTCCCAGTTAGAGCAGTTCTTACAAAAAATAAGATTAAACCAAACATGTGCAGATTACTGCCACAAATTTGTATATGAACATGTGTTGATTAGTCTTAGCTTTTTCCTTTTGTCTATAGTGATTGTACAGATTACAGTTGCATTTTTCTATTAATGTGATGTACCAGGAAAAGTTAACCTCTGTAAAGCTGGGACTTGATGCTTTGAGTTATCAAGCGTTCAAAACTCCCATTGACTGTAGTGAAAACATTTTTGCCTAATCAACCTCAGTTATGTGGGGGTCTCAATAACTGCTTTCTGTGACTTGGCATTTTGAGTAATCTGTGCTCATGACTTCTTTAGGAGATTGTTTAATTTACTCTATGTCTCTCTTCATTGACAACTGCATAGCAAGCCCCAAAATCACTTCTCATAAAATGCTCTTTGAATGTGAATTATAAACCATGAGATTATGAAAAACAGCTTATCAAAGACAAGTAATTTGAGAGCATCACTGAAATGTTTAATTGATTTTATTTAGATATTTATTTAATATAGACATAATTCATCTGTACAGACTAGAAGATTATAATTTGTTTTAGACTTCTCTTTTAAATTCATTTGCTTTACCTTTTTTCTTCTTTCTTTTTATAAGTGTACCCTGGCTGGCTTCCCTCTATAATAGACTGCTTACACATCAAATTACTGAAGCAGTTTCTCTACTAGCAACTAGTAAACCCAGGCTTCCTTACAGTACTTTCACAAAATAGCTATCTTCCCAATGTCTTCAGCTTTTGTCCCATTTGTTTTATAATTGTGAACTCATCTGTATGAGAAGCTTTGATGGGGTTTTGCCTGTTATTTCAGGTAAGTCCTGCGCTCTGTGCTGCCAGAAACAAATCATTAGTACTGAAGTTGCACATATGCATTTTAAAAGATATTAATTCTCCTTAATTTTCTTTTTCTGTTCTATTCCACACACCACACCCCCCTCCCCCCCACATTGCTCTTAACAGGGTAACACCCAGAGATTAATTTAATACTTTGTGGCATGTCAATGTGACCAGATTGGAGGGTGGCCGAGGTGGAGTAATTTAGAAAAGTACTTGTTGAAAGACATTTTTCAAACCTGAGATTGATCTTTGCAGGGTGAGATGTTTTCCAGTTTAGCTTGTAACATAATTAATTTGGTAAAAATTTGGGTATTTTTTTGTTACTGTCTCAGCTAAATTTGTAGCTGTTTTCGCTTCTTCCCCTGACTTGCCCCTCCTCCTCCTCCTTTCTTAGCTCCAAATCCTTCTTACCCATTATTCAACCTAAAAATCTTCCTATCAAATCTCAGTGTTGTACTCCCAGATCAGTCTTGGTGCAATGGTTCTTAGCATCTTTCTGCTCACTTTCTGTCTTCTGCCATTTTCTCACAGATTCACAAGATTTTAAAAAATAATAATAGAGAAATTCCCTAAGAAGTTTTAATAAAAGTCATAGATACTTGATAACTACTTTCTCTCTCTCTCTATGTATATATTTAGATATATTTTTTTTCCTTATGCTTCTAGTTAAATCTGTATTTGCTGAATACATTTAAAATATATTTAGGATGTTTGCTACTTTTTTAATGTCTCAGTAGAAGAAGCTTTAAATTCTGTATTTTATTTCACTCTTTTTCTACTGAGTATTTCCAATGGGTATTGCATACCCACTTACAGAATTAGGTTATACATGTAAATAACAGCCTGATTTATTTGTAGAAAAGGTACTAGAAAAATCATATGTAACTGGTAATGTAATACCAAGGAAAAGCTGATTTTCTGTTTTCACAGGAGGGCCTGAACCTGATAAGAATATTATGTGCTGGTAGCTGAGAAGTTCTTGGGCATTATGATATACGTCATACACAGGGTGAAACAAAAACCTGTGTGGAAGATAGCTTAATTTTATGACATAGGCAGTCATTCTCAATATTTTTGAGACAATATGTGAAGAAATTTTTTTTTAGTATGTAAATTAATTTTAAAGTATTTTTTCCTTTCAGTGATGCTTTTTGCATACCTAAAGTGTCACAGATGAAATTAGATTTTAAAAAAGTGAGTTAACACCTGAAATATTTTATTTGTAAAAATAAATGTGAAAAAAATTATTTCTGAAGTCTAATAATAATTTATAAAGCCATTAAATATTATAACTAAATATTAACTATCAAGACACACCTCTGAAGAGGTATGACTGAATCCTCCAACAGCTGACTACTGATAGGCATGATGGGCTTTTAAAATATCAAAATCGTAGATTTGGATAGATGGATGTCACAGCACAACAATGAGACTCTAAACTGTGTACTATTTAATCCATTGCAGTTCATGCATATCATTGATACTCAATGCCACGATTCTAAGGGAATGTGAAATCATGTGATTGGCCAACTAAGAGTATACTTGAGCAGACTTTAAACGGAGTTAGTCTTTAGAATTTGCAGCCACAGAATTAGTAATAAAACCTTTGCTTTCAAATGAATCCTGTGTCTTGAGACAGTTTCTGGTGAGCTCTGTTCAGACACCTTTAACGGTAAGCAGAAAACTGACTTTCCAGTTGACACATAAATTAGGGCAGAATAGCACTCATCTGTGATGGTTTGATCAGAGCATGTTTTAGAGAGCAATATGGAGAAACCACAGTTTCTCTGTGTTACATGCTCATTACTGTGGTGGTGTTGTCTATGGTGACACATTAACCAAGTTGTGCTGGTTTCAGTTTGCTGCAGGACAGAGATTTCGGGGATCTCTTTTTAGTAAGGAAAAATAACCATTGCATGCTGTTACCTAGTTATAATTTTTTGGGAACTCACTGCATGCAAAGTGGCCATTGATCAGAGAATTCAGAAAAATATCAAGGATTTGGGGAAGTTTTCCAGTGGTCAAGCTGGCATGAGTTAACAAGACTGCAGAAGAGTGAATCTATAAATTTAGTTTTTCCATCTAAGCTATTTTTCTCTATTCAAGCTGATTTAAAATACACCACTTCAATGAAAGTTTGGTTTTCATTTATGTCCATAATCTGATTTCTTGTCAGAATGATAAACATCTACACCACTGCCCCCAGCCCTGTTTCTTTAATTGCAGATAGGGAGGAATAATAACATCCAACATGGATGTCAAAAGATGCAGATTCAAGTCCCCACTTTGCCCAGTTTGAAGTAAAGACAAAACTGGGGATGTCTTGTTTCTAATTAAGACAGTATAATTAACCTTAGTATTATTATATTAATATATCATTATCCTGATTAAAATTTTCATTTTTTTTTTCCCATCAGTGCCCTGTTTTCACTAAAGCTTAAGATTTTTTTACACAACTTTTTCCCTTGCAGAAATTTCTGATTTGATTTTCAAGTAACAAAAGCATCTTATAGCAAATTTTCAAATTACTATTTCTCAATATTTTTAACCTGCTGGTTAAAAATATCAATTTTTTTCTTTTTAAAATATGTGATTTTTTTTTTTTTTTCTGAATAAAATAAGGTGATTAGCATCCCAATAAATTTCTTGTGCAAGACTGTCTTAGGTGGCTTTTCATAAGCACTGTGATTCTGCACTGAAATTGTTTGGACCTTTGTGTAATATTGACTGCTCTATAGAATCATAGAATGGCTAGGGTTGGAAAGGACCTTAAGATCATCTAATTCCAGCCCCTCTGCTACTGACAGGGCCGCATCACCCTGTTCAGGCCTGTTGCAGCGCCTCACCACCCTCACAGTAAAGAACTTCTTCCTTATATCTAACCTGAACTTTCCCTGTTTAAATTTAAATTCACTACCCCTTGTCCTATTGCTATCGTGCATTTTTTTTCAACTTCAGTACAATAATTCTGCTGATATTTACAAAATAGAGGGCTTTTAAGAGATACCTATGAAAAAGTTGTTTTGGGATGTAGATCAAAGAAATTGTCCCTAGTTTCTATGCAGGTTACAGAAGTTTTTACTTTTTCTACGACAGTTGTTACCAAATCACTAGGCGTGACAACTCAGATTAACATGTTGAATAGCCACTCTCTTGTCATTAGAAGAATTGCCTGTACCGTGCTGTGTTGACCTTACCCTGCTCGCCTAACTTTATTTTGCTTGTCGATTTTGCCACAGGTGTCACTCTCAAGGCAGTTTTAGACACATATTTAGAGGATTGCTAAGATGCCAATGGCTCTTACAGTTAGTGCTGCTAAAAATCTGACTAATTAAAAAAAAAAGTTTTTCTTTTTTAAATATTTTGGTCTTGTTTTTAACATTTAAAAAGGCAAACCTGGTTATGAAATGCAAAATTATTGTTGCTAATTTGGTCTTGTAAAAAAACCTGCATTACATTAGGTTTTGCATAAACTTAGCTCCTGCAGATTCTTGTAAGAACGATCTGTGCTGTACTACTGTGCAAGGAGTTACTCTCAATGTTCAGAATCTGATGGGAAATACGAAACAGTGGCAACATTTTCTCACAAAATTTTCTGCCAAGTTCTGCAGGCTTGGAAAATTTGGAGAAACATCAGGTGTTTTAATTTTATTTTTTTGGTGTTTATTCCAAACATCTCTCAACTCTTGACCTGCTTAAGGTATTCCCTCACCAGCCTTAAAATCTTGGTGGTTACCACACACAGAGCATCATCTAGTTTTTCTAACCAGAAATCCCACTGAGTAGATAGGAAACTCTGTCATCTAAGCTGAAAGTTCACCTTTTTTTGTTTAATATCAATCCTGTAGCATAAGCAAACAAAGGAGTAGTGAATGAAATCTAGAATAAGTCTTGATATTGCTGCCAGTCTTTGTATGGGAGTAGGTAGGTTAGTGGGGAGTGGCTTGTATAGAACAGCCTGAAGGACTGATCTGTGAAAAATAGCTGATTTAGTGTAAATTGGGCGTATTTGGTTATTTATGCAAGTACCATTATTCTAATGTGTCGTGGTTTAACATGGCCCCCTTGTCCCCATTTTTGCAATCTCACGAGTGGGTTTGCCTTTTCCTGAAGCAGGAATAACCCAGACTGTCTTCCCCAGCAAATTCTTCATGTGCACCACAGGAACTTTGTC
>WYDI02018382.1:0-16368 GCA_009867235.2 Psittacus erithacus
ACACATTTCCTCCCTTTTTCTGCTTACTTTTCGGTGTAACAGGGTTGCTGTTGTTGTGGTCCCCCCCCCCCCCCCCCAATATTTAAGAGACCAGTAAATTTTCTATCTGATGACTTAAGAAGTAATGAGACAAATTCATCAGCTAAATCATTGGCCCGGAACATGTGTTAAGTATGGTTTAACAAAACTGGGATGTATCAGAATATAATAAAACCCAGAGTCTGATTTAAGGTATTTCCTCCTTCTTCCAACTTCGTATGAAGAATAATGTTGAGCTATGTTAATATCAGCTCTCCTCCCTATAAAATCCCTGTTCCTGTCACTTAAGTATTCCAGAAGTTTAGTGATGGTTGCTGGAATTAGCTGCCATTAAGAGAAGCATCTTATTGGTTCCTGTATACCACTGTTACAGGCAGTTTTGTTGTTTAATGTATTAATAGTATAACCATTCATTTCAACATTAAAGTTTTAGATCACATTTACAGTGACTTTATAGTTTCATCATAACATTCAGCAAAACCCGGACATGTCTGCTTTATCTATTTTCTTTTTGCCTAATGTCTTCTGTTGGTAGTGGTTTCTAATGCAAAAGTGTAAGAAATGGTTCTGCCATTTTTAACTGGTCACTTGAAATAATTAAACTTTGTATTGTGCATTGTTGCTAGGAAAATATTAAAAATGCTGAGCATTTTTTCTCTGTGTATGAAGGAGTTGTACAGAACCTGAGAATCTCTTAAGTTGTGCCTTTATAATCTCATTTGTATAACTACTAGACATATTTTTCAGAGGGTAACCATACTGTTGCATGGTGAAACTCGTGTTTACCACTGTTTCAGAACAGAAAAACTTCTGCATATGTGAGCAATGAAGCAGAAATATGAATTTATTACTGCCAAATACATGCTGCTAAAAATGTGTATATAGATGCTGTCATTTCAATTTTCAGAAGAAAATGCTGTCTTTTTAACTGCAGAAGAACAAGGCTTTGTCTTCCTGTAATTCTGAAGTGAAAGTTGTCATCAACAAGAAAACTAAAACCTTTTAAAGATAGGCCGTAGTAGTAGAATGCTGAAACAAACTTCTGGATTAGCTTCATTGGCTTTCCTGCTTCTTTTGCATCCCAAAGCATAAGCTTAAATCGTCTCAGAAGGACAAGGTCCGCCAGTTTATGGCATTTACCCAGGCTGGTGAAAGGACTGCTATTTACTGCTTAATGCAGAATGAATGGAAACTAGAAGTGGCAACAGACAACTACTTCCAGAACCCAGACTTGTACTACAAAGAATCCATGAAAAATTCAGTAGACAAGAAGAAATTAGAACAATTGTATAATCGATACAAAGGTAAGGCTTGGACTTTTGTTGTTGTTGTGGGTTTGTTGTTGTTTGGTTATGGGGTTTTTTTCTAATTATTTTCTTTGGTGATATTTCTGCTTTTCCCTCTGCCATTCTTAAGGACTTATAGGAAAGATTGCTAGTTTTTGTTTCTCGCTCTGTGCTTGTGGTAGCGAGGTAAGGATGAAAAAGGTTTTAAATGATTCTAATCTTCACTGCACAACTTCTGTAGATAATCTGTAGAATTGGAAGTAAATTCACAGTAGGAAATCAAACCTATCATGAGAAAATAGTGTCAGCTGCATGTGGAAAATAGAATAAAGCTTATTATGCAAATTATTTGTTTTATTGCCCGTGGCTGCTATTATAATATATGTACAGTGTACTTTGTGTGGCAAAATAGTATATATTATTCTCATGCTAATATTTGGGGGAGTTCTTTTTGTTCAAAGGTAGTAGTATTTCTATCCATCAAAATAAAAAAATGTTTCAGATAAAATTACAGCTAGAAGTCTAACAAAACAGGTACAGAATTGCAGAATGGTTTGGGTTGGAAGGGATGTTACAGGTGATCTAGTTCCAACCCCCCTGCCACATGGGCGCGGACACCATCCACTAGACCAGGTTGCTGTAAGCCCTGTCCAGCCTGGCCTTGAAAACTTCTAGGGATGGGGGAGGGGGGAAGTGCTGGCTTGTCTCAGCATGTCAAATAAGCATATCGGTCAAATAAGAAAACTCAAGTACTAGTCATAGAAACTCCATTCTTATTTTATTCTTTGTGTTGGCATGTTACAGCAGAAGTGATGTGCCTGATCAGAGAGACCTGGAGTGAAAACCACAGGGAAGTGGATTAAAGGCAGAGTTGTTTCTTTTCCGTTTTTTTTTTTTTGTTTTACAGCAGTGTTGAAAAGAACAAAAAAGGGAAAGATAGTCATGGAAATACAAGAATGTGTGTGATGTAGGTAATAATGCTTTCTGAAATGTGGCCTTCTTGACGTGGATGTCTGTGTTGCTCATTATATGATAGAGCATCGTGGCCTGGAATCCTTGCTGGCCCCTGCCGAGATCCATACATCTCATGTTGTAAAAAATGAACTCTTAACAATTACTCAACTGTGATTTTGCGTACTTTTCTAATTGCAGTAGGTAGCTTGCTTTGTATGATAGTGTTTCCACCTTTTTTTGTTACACTTTACATAATGTCTTCTGTTTTAAGTATAGACATTCTTTAATTATCATGTGGTAAAGAATCGTGTAGGGTCAAAAAAACAGCAATACTATAACATTGTCTTGGGGGATACACACAAACAGACCAAAATGAACAAAGAAAACAAACAAACAAAATACCAAGCAACTAGAGAACTACTTTTTTTATTTGGTATAGGGGGATGTGTATATATATGTAAAATATATATATGCATAAAAAAAGTGTGTATCTGTCTGTCTCTAAGTCTTCTGCTTGCTCCTTGCATGTTAGTGCTGCAAACTGCTGGGTAAAAAAATTTATAAATTTTTTAAAATGCTAGTTAGAATATATAAATTTATTTTTTCTTTAATCACAAATTATTTTTTTTTTAAATCACAGATTTTATTTATTATTCATCATTTTCCAGCAGTGGCAAACTGCACCACTTGACTTCTGTGAAAGGAAATCTATTCAGTTTTATGTCTGTGTTTTGGTTAGAAGCACACCTTTGCAGTTTTAGCACTTTAATGCTTCAGTAAAATTGCAGACCTGAATAAAACTCTTCACAAGATTTGAGAGAAAACAGCGAAAGTTTTGATTAAGCACCTTTCCTTCATGTACAGCTTAAACCTGAATCATTGGCCTCCAAACAACAAGGAATTCCTTTGTCCTGCTGGGCCCATAGAATGCTACAGACATTACACCATATATGAAATCTGAGATGAGAGGTCTTTAATTGTCTGTGGTTTTGTTGGTTTTCTTATCTATTTATCCAGCAACTCTGTCAAAACAACTGTTTTGGTTTTGGTTCTAGTTACCTGGATGATGAGAAACATAAGGATAGCCCTTGTTGAAATCCATGGGTATTTTTCCAGTGATTTCAGCACTAGTACACTTTTTGCCTTTAGTTCTTTAATTATTCTCCAGATATGCAAGAAATATGTTTTATATGTCTAATAACTAGATCTGGCATATGGTAGAAAAGTGTGTTTGCCTGTTATTCCTGCTTGAAGGTCGCTCAGTTATACTGTGGTTGTAATCCTGTTTTGATGGGTAAAAGTCTTTGTCTGCTAAATTAACTTCCTGTTTGCATTTAGCATTTCTACCACTGTAGTATTGGCTGAAAAAGTGGAAGACAGCTTTGCTTAACATCCCCTCCCCCCCAAAAAAAAAAAAGTTTTCTTTAGACTTTTTTTTTTTTTTTTAAATCAACTCATTGGGTAGTGACTTAAAATGGCATGGTTGAAAAGCTTAAGGAGTCAATTGAAAGTGGTTGAAGGGTTTAAGGAGTTAGTCTTAAATTTACTTGAGGGGTACTTTTCTACATAGCCCCATTAGTGATACTGAAATGTCTTCCTATCAAAAGCTGGGAAAGATAGTTTTATAATTTGTAAACTGTCAGCCTCTGAAAACTTAACATTGTGATTTCATTTTTTTATTGCTGTTTGTTTTTTCACTCCCTCCAATTATTTAAGTTTACATGCAGGGGCTTTTGTTTGTGGGTTTTTCTTGAGAGAGAATTTTGTTACAGAATTTTTACAATGACATTTACCCTGATGTAGATAGTTAATGGTGGTTCTTGTATTCAAAAAGGTATTAGTGCTACTGAAACATAGTATTTCCCAAGTTTAACTTAAGTCTGTTGTGCTGAGGCATTGTTTGAGCAATGTTTTGGTGATTTCCCTGGCTTAAAGCTAAAACCCATTGGTTGTGGTCTCTAAACAGTTATAGTGGATTCTGGAATATCTCTGTTGGGGGGTGTGTGTGGAAATTTGTGGGCTCACTTGGTTGGTGTGTTCTTGCTCGTTTGGGTTTGGTTTGTTGGTTTTTTTTTTGGTTGGTTTGGGGTTTGTTTGGTTGTTTTAAGTTTAATGCATGCTAACCAATAAGTGTACTGTACGTTTTGATGTGTTTTTCAGCCTTACTGTTTTCAGGTGTAGTCAGACATCTCCTCAGTTAATTCAGATCTTTTATAGAGCACTATGGAGAGAAGACAAAACTTTTTCATTGACATTAGCTAATGAATTTAGGAAAAATTGCAAACCAATTTCTATGGAAGTGTTCAGAATGCTTAATCTATTTACAGCTACTCTTCAAGGTTCTTCTGTAATTAACTAGATTTCAAGCTAAGACATTTATGAAACTTATGAAAAACTGAAGACCTGTGTTATGCAGCATATCACAGTTGTGCAGATGATTATTTGTAAATTTATTTTTTTTTTTGCCAGTAATTGCAATTCTTCTTTTTGTATTTTGAACCATAGACCCACAAGATGAAAATAAAATTGGCATTGATGGAATTCAGCAGTTCTGTGATGATTTAAGCCTGGACCCAGCCAGTATCAGTGTCCTAGTTGTAGCATGGAAGTTCAGGGCAGCTACTCAGTGTGAATTCAGTAAAAAGGAATTTGTTGATGGGATGACAGAGTTGGGGTAAGTATCCATTTCTGCATAGTTCATCATGTAAGACCTGAGCTCTGTTTCTGTTTAAAACATTTTTAATTGAATTAAGTGTGAAGCTTCAAAAATCTGGTAAGGCTGGTGCCATGCTTAACAGATGCTAAATGCCTGTAATGTCCCATCTTCCTTAAATTAGTGCTTTACTGCAAAGCCTTAATGATGACCACAGTAAGGGTGTAGCAATATAATTCCTCTCTGTTCAGAAAGAAAGGTAGATGGATATGCTGATCTTTTTATGTAATTCATAATAAACATATGCATGGTTTTGTTATGGTTTTGAGTTGGGCCGTGTGGTGTTAAAAGCTGGCAGTCGCTGGAGATGCATGAAGGAACATGATGTAACTAATCATTATTTTTATTTTTTTTTCTTCCTGGATCATGGAGCTATTCTGGATAATAGACTGTGAGGTTAAACCATGCTGTCTCAGTTTAGTAATAAAGTCAAGCAGTTGTTGCCATAAATAGTATTTTTTGTATAACTTTTCCCTGGAAGAGGTACAATATTTGTAATATATAGAGAAGTGTCACAATGATACTTTTTTTTTTTTAAACAGATTGCATTAGATGGAGAATTAAGTTTTATTATTTCTGTATATTGTTTGAGCTAAATGATTTCATTTGCTCTCAGAATGGTGCCTTATCAATACTTTTCTACAGTAGACCAACTTCAAGCAAATGTAGTGGTTGTTTCTTGTGTAGGGGTCCTAGTACTCTGTTGTTACTGACCTCTTCAGTTATTGACTTCTTTCTAAGCTTTCCTTGTTAGGTAAGGGTATTCAGAAATTGTGGTGAAGTAACTTTTGATGTCATCAGAAATCTACTGCTTTATTTTGTTCCTTTGAGCAGAGACTGTAAGAATAATTATGATTTTCTAGCCATCGACAGCAATCAGGTGCTCATGCTGTTATATTAAAAGCTGCCAGCATTATCTGCTATGGCTGATTCAAAAGGTTTTGCTAAAACATCTGTAGATTCTAGCTTTGATTTTGTTTTGAAACTTTATTATGACATTCCTACTATGTCCTGATGTCTGTCTCTGATACAGTTCCACAGAGGTCTGTGATTTTTATTTTTCTGCTCAATGCACATTATGATGTTCTTGGGAGTGTAACCTGATCATACCTGCTTGTCTCTGGTATATTGCTTATTGGGAATTTTGAATGCTTTTGTTAAATATCAGTGGTGCAGTGTGTGATTTTTAGGATTGAACACAGGTGAAGATTTGAGTGAAAAGAAATTCCCTGAGGCTTAGTTCATATTGGACATTTAGAATACGTATGAGAAGATAAGATATTTGTCCCTATTGTCAAGTATACCAAGTCTCCATGAAACTCCTCAGTTGAAGACTCTTGGCAGAATTCTTTCTTTTCTCCACCAGGTACTGCTGGAGGCCAGAAAGCTACTTATTTTTACCTGTACCATGCAAGATGGTTAAAACTGCTTCTGCATTTTATGGATTTTGCTGTAGTTATCCATTCTTTAATAAAATATTTCTTGAATCTTCAGAATAAATACATTTAGCTACTGAGAACTTTGAAATACAAGATCTTAGTTATGATATCTGCTCCTTCGAATCTATTTCCTTTGCTTTGGATTTCTAGGTATAACTCAAAATATTGGTAATATCTTATTAACCTTGAATTTGATTCCTTGGCTTGCGAGAAACCCTTTTTCTTTTAAAATTGCATCTTGTCTGCTCATGTGCTTTCACTGAAAATGCTCCAGGCCTATGTTATACAAGGGGTGTGTTTCTGTTAGCATCTCAGTAACTTGATTCTATTTTAGCTTACCTGTGCCAGGCTGTTAAACCATTTGTCAGCCTTCAAGCTGTCATCAGAGCCTCTTTTTTTTTTCCCCACTGCTCCACCAGTGCAGGGAGAAGGCGACTGCAAATAATAGTTCATTTTGTTGCAAGTCCTCTAATGTTAATCTTACGTGTAAACACAGCATATAGCTCTTTGTTTAGGTGGAGTAGGGAATAAGTAATGTCTATCCAGACTGAAGCAAAGCCCCACACCATTGTGTTACAATAGCTATAAAAGGGAAAGGATAGCAGATTTCAGTGAGGTTTACAAGTTCTTTAAGAGGAGAATAACATTTATTGTTTGAGTTCATATGAAGAGACTGAGGAAAGAAGTTAAACCACTGACTTCTGTTTGAGTATTATACTTAATGGATGCCTATATATGATCTTCCACTTAAAATTGTTTAATAAAGGCGTATGAATGTTTATATTCTTAAAAATGCTGTCCAGAAAGATACTCTGTTTTTTGTCTTAACTACTGTTTTATTTTGCTCTGAAACTAAACCTTAAAAAATAAAAAAGGATAAGAAGAAAAAAAAGTAAAAAGAAAATCTTATATATTTACAAACAATGTAACCTCTTTTGAACAGGTGTGACACCACAGAAAAACTAAAAGCTCTATTGCCAAGACTGGAACAAGAGCTAAAGGATCCAACAAAGTTCAAAGATTTTTATCAGTTTACTTTTAACTTTGCTAAGAATCCTGGACAAAAAGGTCTAGGTAAGTAGAAAACAATTGAGAAAATATCTTCAGACAGTGAAGTCAATTCCAAATACTTAATATAATACCGTTTTCTCATTGGTGATTGTGTAGTAAATTCATTATTGATTTATTTCACTGACTTTTCCTTTTTCTCATCTTCCTGCAATTAATCTCTTCTTTAATGCCCCCTTGGTACAGATAAGTTAATGGTGTTTTCTGCTAGTATTGACGTTCTTTCTTCTCTTGTCAAAGGAAGTTCCTGCAGTTCTTGCAGACCTGTCATAATTTCTTTCAAAGACTGAGCTAGTGAGCTCTTGGTATTTTGTGTTTTATTCACAGCAACTGAAACAAGATGTCTATATCAGCTAAAAAGAGGGAGAAAATGGAGCAAAAGTTATTGTTCTTCTAAGACTTTTTAGTTTTAGCTCACATTTTTTATGTATAGTTTAGAAAAATAACATTATGGTCTTGGTTCAAAGCTGGTGAATAGAAATGGGCATGCAGTTTATAAAGTATTAAACTGCTATTCTTTATAAAGTTTGAGATTTGTCCCAACCCATTCCTTGTATTGCTGGAGTAAAATGGATATGTTGTTTAAATTCTAATATTCTGTTCGAGTCAAAAATATCTATAGCTTGTGAATAGATGAGGAAAATTGCAAGATGAAATCTGATAGCCTTTCATAACTGTCGTGATTAAACCAAGTTACACAGTTGCTCTCTTACTCCCCACCCCGCTCCCAGAGAGATGGAGACAATAACTTATATCCATTTCCGAAAGACACTGTGAGGGAAGGAATTAACCTGTTTTGTGTGTAGAATAGAGCCGTACCATCATCAGTGTTCTCTTTAGGTTGTGGGTGAGAAGAGCAAGTGTTTTGGGAAGGGTTTTTTGTTGGTTTTGGTTTGATGTTTTTGTTTGGGTTTTTTTTAGCGTAGCCACTTCAACTTTGTGTCTGTTACTTGGCAATACTTTTTCTCAAAAACTGTTTGAAAAGTAGTGAGATGGAGGACCAGAATATTTATTTTAGAGCTTCTCAACCAAAGGCTTCCATTCCACATTCTTCTTTGGGAATTACTTTGAATAATATTTCTTGTCTTTCCCAGTGTCTTTTTTTCTTTTAAACTGTGGGAAGCTTTTAGCTAGTTTCCATTTTTCTTTATTTTTTTGCAGCAGTTTCATTTTTCATTACATGTCACTCTCATGGGTCACATGCCACCTTTCTATACACAAAAAAAGAAATTGTCCTGTAGTGGTTCTATGAGGCTGGTTGGAATTGAAGTGCCTTAGCTAGTTGTTCCTTTTCTTGCCTCTCTTCATTACAAAGCCTAGTACTTTCAGATTGTGGAAAAGGTAAGTCAGTTACAGCCAAAGCTGCAATTTATGGGATACCTAAAGTATGTCTTTCTGTTTTAATTGGATCAGTTCCAGCATGAAACTCATGTACTTGGGAAGTATGTCTCAAAAGCTTTTCACCTGAGCCTGTACAAAGAGAGGAGGAGGGAAGGCAGCCCAACCCAGGTTATGGAACCGAATGTACTGTTTATTTGACATGAGGAGGAAAAAGGAAACTTGCTTGTTTTCCATTACTTCTGGTTTTGGTATCGGGGCCCTTTCATTTGTAAGACTGTCTACTTTGTTGCGTAAGAATGGTACTTTTGGCAACAAAACAGCTAAGTACCGTCTTGCACTAAGATTTGAAGTATTAGTGGGAGAAAGAAAGTGCAATAATTAAAGTTTAATATAAACTATAGAAAAGGTTGATTTGAACTATTGCTGGTTTCAGTTTTCAGGAATTTTAAGAACTGTGGTAATACTGTTTCTTAATCTCAAGTAGTGCTTAGTTCTTACAGGACAGTATTTTGGTGACATTTTTCATCAGACTTCTTACTGTTTTGCTAAAAAGATTCCAGATGTTAAATAAATATAAGTGCCACTGCTGTTACTTCAGTGGAGATACACCATGTTTGTCTGATGTGACTTAGATCACTGTAGGACAAGTAGAAAGAGGGTGCTGAACAAACATATTGACTAATATGACATTTCTGAGCGATTGAGATCAGTGATAGCTTATCCAAATAAAAGCTAACACTGTATACTTTTGCAGTCGGAATTATTTCAGGGAATGCCATTATATTCAGAGAGCAGAGAAATGGAGGAAAAAATGTTTACACTGTATACTTTTGGAGTCGGAATTATTTCAGGGAATGCCATTATATTCAGAGAGCAGAGAAATGGAGGAAAAAATGTTTACAAGTTGGCATTTGCAACTAACTGCTTCCTGCTGCAATTATTTTAAGAGTTATGTTTGTTCTCTTTCACCAAAAAAATTGTTCGTCAAGGAAAAAAATTCAGTCAGTTGTCTTGCAGGGGTGTCTGTATGAGCTGAACATTCTAGTTGCTTCAGCTACATTTAATAGAGGCTTAGGTGTCTTTTTATTTTACCTCCTCTTCTCTGTATACACTGTGTATTTTCTCCTAGAATGAGAAACTGTCCATCTTCTTCTCTCAAGAGGTGTTTGGTATTTGTCCCAGTGACTGTGTGCCCTCTTGTCAAGGAGATATAGGCATTTATTTCATCCGCATATGAAGTCTTTCTCTCTTACTGAGTGTGAAACCTTGGCTCAGCATGCTTTTATGAATTCAGTCCAGGTAGTTAAACAGAATGTATAATTAGCTTTGTTACCAAGTGAGCTGGTATAAATCTCTGCCTAGCTCTGTCTAGGTCATTTTAAGATACTGACCTCTCCTCCTTCCCCACGTGCACGTTAGATGAACTTGCAGTGCTGCCTAAGTATAGGACGCTACTAAGCTACTGCCGTAGCTGCTTGCCTTAAAAATGTTTCTGGTGACATGCTCCCATTATAAGGCTTTTGCATACTCATTCTCATATGTTCACATTTGAATTATAACTGATGACTGGAGGGTCAGTAAGTTTATGTCCAGCAGGGATAAACGTGAATGGTTTTAATTAATGAAGTGCAAATAATCAAAGGAATTTTCCTAACTTTCAATTATGAAATACTTTATTGAGATTTTTCTGGGGTATGAAGTATCCAGTGCTTCCTCTTATTACACTCTGAGTTTAAATCACGAAGTCTGGCAGTTATTGCATTTATTATTTAGGGGAGTGATCTGTGGGCTAAAGGAATACTGCTTGATTTCTCGGGTATGCACACCACCTATTTGAAAACTGAGCAAATTTGTCATAGTACTAGTGATAAATGGGCAATTCTTATTCATAGCAGATTGTTAATAAAAACTATTAAAATGGTCCTTCTGTTGGATCCTTCAGGCTAAGTGCTAATGCATCTTTTTTTTTTTCTAGCAGAAATAACTCTTGAAAATAGAGCTCACCAGAAAAATGTCTGGGATAGGCAGAGGAGACTCATTTATGCAGTTATTTTTCATTTTTATTTAACATACTGAAACTATAAGAAATTACTGAAATACCTCTGAAATGTCTAAGCAGCGAGGCTTTGGTTATGAGTGGTTTTTGTTGCTCCATCAGTATTTTATTTTTCCAGATTACTTTTTGTTAATCTTTTTTGTTTTAAGCAGGGATAAGCAGCAGTTACTGCTTTATTTTTGCCACATCCCCAGGAAGAACATGAGGAAATACAGTGTTTCATGAGTTCCTTTTTGATATGCCAGGTGGACTCTACATTTAAAAGATAAACACTTACATAGTGTATTTCCTTGCGCCGTGCCGGACAGGATCATTCCTCACAGATGTCTTTCTAGCTAAGTGTTCAGTGGTATGCTGGCGATATACACTAACTTTCTTTTTGAAGTTATCAGCAAGATTTGATACCTGGTTGGGAGTGGTCCTCTGAAAGTTGGGGAGCCACCGCCTTCACATAATATCTTAACTTTCTGATGGCAGGTCTCATACATCTGTGTCCACGCTCGTTCAAACCTAGTGTTAGATTATATTTTTTTCTTTTTCTAGCCTATAACTTAAATCTTTGTTCCTGAATTCTTCAGTTCAGTCCTTACCCATCCAGAGTATATGCTCAGAATGTTTCCTTGGAGTTAGTAACAATTTTTTCTGTATTTGGCAACTATGTGTGTGTCTTCCCTTAATCTCTGGACTGAGTAAAGCTGGCTACCCTGATAAATACTATGTTCCAGCTCTCTGATACTGCAGTTGTATCTTCCAACTTTTTTTTTTTTTCCCTTTTTTTTGCCTTCTGAGATCCTATTGTCTGACTTTCTCCTGTCTTGTAGTACCCAAGCAAGCTAGATAAGCTTCCATGCACCTTAGATATTTTCCTCCTTGATTTACATCCCATTATTACTTTGCTTATGTGTATAACGCTGATGGTGTCTGCAGTTTGTAACCTATTATGTTACAGCATTTCTGCAGAACTGCAATGCACCCAGTTAATTTTGAATCTGCAGTCAGTTATTCCCACTAGCTATATGACTTCGCATTTCTCTTTAATGAAATCTTTCCTATTTACTTCCAAGTGGTTTTCCAGTTTATCCAAATAACTTTGAATTCTAATCCTGTTCTCTACCATGCAGTACTCCTTCAGGCTTCGTGTAATTTGCAGATTTAATAGAAGTTTTCTTTGCTGTATCACCTGAGTTATTTAAGTATTAGTGCTAGATACAGGACTGACCCTCATGGAGGAGTTATTTTCTCCCAGTTTGGCAGAGAAGCACTGAGGTTCTTCTAGAACCTCTTTGATCTCTATGAATTCTCAAAAATGGTAGGTAGCAATTTGAGGTTTCTTTAGTAACTGCAATGAATTTCACTATGTCTAGCTTCACTTTGGGCACCAGTGCTTTCAGACTGAATTTCTAAAAGTTGTTTCTGAGTATACTGTCCATTTTCATTGAACGTTTTTGCCTGGAGCATATCTTGAAAATAATCTGTTTATCCCAAACATTTATCTTTCAGGAGTTATCATCAGGACATGTAGTACCTCTTATTACACCAGCTGCCATTTGTACGGGAGGGAGTGGGAAGGCACGGAAGCCCTTCTTAGAATGTTTTTTGGTGGTACCCCACACAGTCATCTTTGAGATGCAGTGGATGTGTGTGTGCCATTTTGTGTTTTATTTACTTTTAGAAAAGCCTGTCTTCCATTGCTTTTTAATTTCTTCTAATTCTGCAGTTCCTCTCAAAACCAATGCAAGAAATTCTGCCTTTATGTAATTAGATGGGAAGAATCTTCTCCAGTAAATTAAGTTACATCTGTTCTGTCATTCCCCAAAATAGGTGTACGGGTACTCATTTGCAGAAATAGGACTGACTTTTGTTGGAGCCTGTCTTCCACAGTTCATGTGGTGATACTAGGGAATTTTTATTTCTCTTTATATTTGCAGGACTTCTGTCTCTATAGTCTCATCCAACTCGAATGTTCCCACTTACTTTTATTAGCTTAATATTGTCAAGCAGTATTCTTCAGTCTGGACACGTGCCCTTTAAAGAAGTAAAAGTAGTACCAGTCAACCTGGACGATAACTTGTGCAAGTAGTGAGATTCAGGAGGCAAAAGCATATTGCCTAAGATCTACCATGATTAAGCAGAAAATGATGTTCTGATTAATGTTACTCAGGATCCATCTGTCAAATGTCTTTCAAATACATCTGAATAGACTTTATTATTATCTAAGTAAAAGGTGGATGCTTAGAACTGTTAAGACAATTGTTCTCAAAGTGGTGGACAGAATTTGGAGGGGAAAATGATACTAAGGCTTCAACACAGCAGTTCTGTCTCTATGGCTGCATATTGGAGCTGGCAGGTATAAGATTAATATTTATTAGACTTCATGTGAATGTTTTGTATATATTTTGAGATAATGTAAACAGTGCAGTTTATTAAGGTCTGGTTTGCCAGGAGACTTCTGCAAAGAATTATTTTGAATAACTGTGATTCTGTCTGTTTAATCTGCTCTCTCATTCTCTTGCTACTATATTTAGTACAGTAAATCTGTAAATTTTGTATGGTGCAGATTTGGAGAGGTTTGCCTTGCCTTCTAGTCCTATGTTCTATTTTTTTCTGCTGCAGTCTGAGTGAAATTTTGCATCCTAGCTCTTGGTTGAGTGTACTAAGGATTATAGATCTTTTGTCATTTGTATACAGAGCAGTTCTGATTTCTGAGGATGCTGTTCAAACTCAAAACAGGATTTAGCTCCTTTTTTTTTTCTTTTAACATGATACTTACTGTAAGTCTCTTAATGGGTCTCCCTTTGAGCCCCAACAAGACATGTTCAGGAGATTCCTCGTGCTCAGGAGTTTACTACAGTTTGTTTCAGCATCGTGGAGGAACTTAATGCATTGTTTCATGGTCTTCAACTTTCAACATGGAAACAAAAAGCAGATTTGGTCCTTCATCACCCCTTTGTGGTCCCTTCGCCTGCTTGCTGGCTCAAAAGGTTGTGCTTCCTTCTCTCTGCCAGTTTCCTGGGATCAAGCGAGAGATGATACATGAGGAGGGCATTCAGACTTGAATCAAATATTACCTCAAGACCAGAAGAATGACTCTTTGCATCCGGTATGTGGACTTCAAGGAGGTTGCCTCTTCTATGAGCAGATGAGTATAATGTGCTCTTTTTAATTGAAGCAACATCAACTTTGGCTTTCATCATAGCAGTATCTCAAAATTCTTTGAAAAGATGCTTAGACATTGGGGAAGGATCTCTACCCTATCCCCCTCCCCAATTAGTCATCAAGATTTCTTCCACTTTCAGTGAAGAATTAGACTGATCCATTTGTAGGGTGTTTGTAGAAGTGAGTGAGTGCAAGCTGAAGGAGTTCAATAACTGAATTTCATGCTTACTTTGGAAGAGGTCTGCGAATGCTGTATTTTAGGTGTTTCAATGACCTTGGCTGGTCTGTGTGTATGGTCATTGCTTTACTTTTTTTTCACATTTTTCTTTCTGAAAATGTCAGCAATTTAAGAGAAGTTTAGTCTAGAACAGCAAAGCTCTGATCAGCTCTTTAACAGCTGATCAGCTTTTGATCAGGTCTGATCAAAAAAGGCTAATAGTAGCAGCAAAACTGTGGCATAACTGCCAGTTCCAGAAATGTCTCATTGACTCTTTTACTCATGTTTGGCACTTATTTGAGAAATGTATATGCAGTCAGCTTTAAGTTACCTGTTGTAGTTTATCTGGAGAGATTTGCAGAGACAGGATTTTGAAACTGGCTACAATCAGGTTCATTAGTCTGCACTCTGATGTTTAGATAGATTATCTTCTAAGCCTAGCTCATATTCAGGAGCAGTTTCTCTGCTTTTGTGCAGTTGATGCTCAAGATAATCACATGAAAGGTTCTGCATGGAATCAGCCTGCTTCAGCGTGGCAGATGCTGAGATAGAGTTAATACACCCTTCCTAATTCCTCCAGAGCTCTTCTGCGATCCGCATGCTGTGCTTCACTACTCTTCTGTGTCCACCACAGGGACTTAACTCCAGCACTGTGAATTATACATCCCCAAACGTAAAGCATTGGAAAACTCTTTGCTTACGGCTTTGCAAGGATGAAAGGATCCAACTCAGCTGGATCCTGAGTTTATCTACTTTCCATATTTGTTTCATAGCCCTTATCTGTTTTTCCCCTTCTCTCTTCCCATGGGAAAGCTCCTAATTGCATATAAGAGCTATTTGGCTCTGAACTTCGGTAATTTAGTGAAGGGTTTTTAGGTTGAATCCTGATGTTATTTTCTTGTTATTTTCCTATGTGGGTGTTATTTGTTTGTAGAGTTAAAAAGAACCGTTCTGATTAGGGAAGAAACTAATTCTTGTGTCATTGTTCTTAGTAATTTGGAGTCCAAAGAAGACTCATGAAATCACTCAGAGATGAGGAAACAAGGAATCAAGTAACTCAATAATTATCTTGCAAGTATTCACCTAATGTTTGTTGGTTAGATAGTGTGAGAGCCCAGTTGTTGAGATAGATTGACGCCAGTTTCCAGTGTTCCTGCATCTGCACCAGTTTAAACATGGTGTCCAGGAATTTATTGAAACAAGTAATTTAGTGCAATGTAGTTTTTGTTTCAGCTTTACAGAAATATGATACTTGCTGTGATCCCAGTGAGAAAACGAGATCAACTAATATCAACCAAATGATACTTTAGGGCAAGTTGCATGACTATAAAGAAAACATCTTAAGTTCAGTCTCTTACAGGAGCTACATGTATTTTTACAAGGCGATTGAAGGATATAATAGATTTCTGTGTCTTGTACCTGTCCAGGTTAATTTTTTATGCAGTGGTAGGAACAGGAGAGTTTGTTGGCTTTTCTTTTGTTTTCAAAGCTGTAGAGTAAGTTTTGGTGAAAGCACTGGGCAGAGAAAGCCTCAAAGAAGGTAGCTCTTGGCTCTGAAATTCTCATTTCAGAAAACTTTTTTTTTTTTCCCTTCAATCCTTATTAACTGGCCTAATAATAGTAACTTTTTCCTTTCTTCTCCTGCTAACACTGGTACATTCTTCACTCATTTGTTGGTCTGGGTGTGTAAATGGACTGGGTAAGGCTGATTCATTCTGTTATTCTGGAAGAAAATAAAAACATAGTTTGAAAGAGTACTCTGAATAAAATTCATTGGTGAGCACTGACTCATATAACAAGCTGCCTGAGGTCTCTCATAGAGGTGACGTATGAAGTAACAAAGCTTTATAATACTGATAAGAAGATGAAACATTAGTAAAGGAAGAAAAGGCAATACTGGGACAGTCAGTAGATCTTAAAATACACTATTTGTTTCCAACCTCTAAACCATGTTAGAATCTACCATTGTAATGTACAGAATGTAGCTAATATGCTGCCTAGGGATTATGAGGGAAACAGTGGCTAATATTAAAGTATTCTAATAAACAAGTTAAGATTTTCAGATGTCATTAGGACAAGGTAATGCCTTCAACTTTTTT
>WYDI02018384.1:0-32770 GCA_009867235.2 Psittacus erithacus
CAGCCTGGCCTTGAACACTGCCAGGGATGGAGCATTCACAGCTTCCCTGGGCAACCCATTCCAGTGCCTCACTACCCGTACAGTAAAGAACTTCTTCCTTATATCTATCCTGAACTTCCCCTGTTTCAGTTTGAGCCCATTACCCCTTGTCCTATCACTACAGTCCCTAGTGAACAGTCCCTCCTCAGCATCCTAATAGCCTCCCTTCAGATACTGGAAGGGTGCTATAGGATCTCCACACAGCCTTCTCTTCTCTAGGCTGAACAGCCCCAACTTTCTCAGCCTGTCTTCATATGGGAGGTGCTCCAGTCCCCTTACCATCCTCATGGCCCTCCTCTGGACTTGTTCCAACAGTTCCCTGTCCTTTTTATATTGAGGACAAGTTGTTTCCTCAGCCCAGTTCTAGTCATGTAGCTAATTCTTATATCTAGTTTCCTTTAATTTTATTTTTTTGTTCTGATGAAAGAAAAAAATTAACCTTTTATAGGAATGATTTGAAATCAGCAAGTAAGACTGTCTAACCACTGAGTCTAGTGGTCTGAGAATAAGATACTGAGTGACTAGAAGCAGAGAAATATACTCTGACACAAATTTGTATGAAGCAGAAGTTTAATACTGAATGGTGCTTTTCTCTTACTGCTGCTGCTAGGATAGGCAAAGACTATACTAGCAAATGTGTTTCAAGCAAAATCCATCTTGTGTTGGACTGTTTTTTATCCATGTTAAGTAGCAGATATAAACTTTAAAAGAGCTAAGAGCCTGCTCCTCATAGCAGCATCTATTTGTTAAAAGTAGCCTCTGTTTCAAGAATTGTAAATAACGAATGATGAAAGCTGAATTGTTTAAAAAACAAATGAGCCAATTGTATGACTGTCTCTTGAATTTTGAAGTGCATCTATTACCATCTCTGTGGCTGGAAACTCCTATGTTTTGTTCTTGGAAAGACTAATGGAAAATATTATTCAAAAACTGGGATGACTTGTTACACTCCTAGTAGCTAGACACTCTGGCTTCTGCTTGTTTTGACTTAGTCCTGACTGTGTGCTTGGTACCTTCACGTTCTCTTCTGTTGTGTTCCCTCCCTTCTCAGTAAGGCCAACAGTCCTCTTCTAAACCAGTTCTTTTCAGAGTTTTAGGATATCACAAAGGAATCCCACTATTAGATTCTAAAGTATTTTTTTAATTACCTTTTTTAATGTCTTAGAAAGAGGCAAGGGTCACCTTTTGTGGGAGAGTTGAAATAAACCTCATGTCTCTCCAGGAAATAATGCTGAAAGAGGGAGAATATATTTGAAATTAATGTAGCAGAGCAACCAGTTTTGTTGCCATGATTTCTACATTTCATATGTTAAAATGTTAAATACATGCTTACCTAAACTGTGTAGTAGGTGGAAGAGTATTCTGAAAACACTGCCTAGTCTGAAATGGACATAGAGATTTCTCTTAGCGCTCAAAGCCATTCACACTGTTGCAAGGAGCTCTCAAACTAGCTAAGCAAGTCTGCTGTGATGTCCTGAGGAAAGCAGCTTCTGTCCACAAGTATTTCAGTAGATCTGCAGGATGTGGTGAACTCCAATAATAGACTTGGTTGTTGCAAGCCACAGCTGCCTCTGTTCTAAGCCAGAGTGCCTGTAGTCTGCAGTGGACCTAGGAATCCACTAGCACTTAGGGACTAAAGTGTTCTTTGGTCCTTTGAAGTAGAATCTACTGTGTATCTCCTATCACTTCTGCTGCTTGGAAAAACTGAAGGAAAAAAAAAAAACAACCAAGCCCCAAACTGAGACTCAGAAATGAAAAATAAGAAATAACATTTTTCAGTATCATCATAGCTGTTGAGGAGCCTGTTTGTGAACCTGACCAGTTGATCTGTTCCTACTCTTGCAAATGCTTGGATTCTGACCAGATGTTTAATTACTAATCACTTACCTTGTTGAGCAGGTCTTGCAGGAAAATTGACTGTTACTGGTCAGCCTGTTTGGTGGCAGGACCTTAAGTATGTATTTCTTGTCACACAATCATTGTGTAGTCCCCATCTCTACATTCAGAAGGAGTAAGACTTAAATGTTTCTTTAATGATGACTAAGGATTGGCAGCAAATCCCCAGTGTGTATTTCATTGGATCACTTTTCTTTGGCATGATTTATTTTAGTATGATTTTGTCTGAGAAGGTCATGCAGACTTACAGATGGAAGGAATTCAAAGGACAATAATCACAATAGTACATTATAGACAAAATATAGTACATAATAGACAAAAATATAGTACATAATGGACAAAAAGTATAATACTCATTCACCTGTCCAGAACAGGGCTGCTTAAGAGTGTTCATGTTTTTAAAATTTGTCAGGTCATTTGTGGAGACTTGCATTATTGGAGAATTATTCAGGAGTCTTGGAGACTTGTGTTTCAGTGTATTGCAGTGTTTGACTAACCATTATAATTCAAAATATTTTATGAGTGTGTAATGTGAATATTATATTTGTTAGGCCCATTACTTCTTGTCCTCCTGAATGCAAATAGCAAAACATTTTTCCTTGAAGCTGATTAAACGTTACCGTGTTCACTAGCAAGCTTTTGCTGTAGGTTAACCATGTTGCTTATACTTTCACTCATTTTTTTTCCTAATGAAATTTAGTTTTAGGCCTCAGTTATTCCTCTGTTTTCTTCCCAGGCAGCCCAGATATTTCTTCAGGGTATTGGATTGTATAGATTCTTACCTTTTACTCTAGAAAACACAGTCGTCTTAGCTTGTACATTTGAGGATTCTTTTTTATTTACTCTCAGGCATTAATTCTTAGTTACATGAGCTTATAGGAACAAAATTATATGAACAGTCTGCCATGCAAAATACAAATTAATTTAAGATTTCTTTGTTGTGTGAAGGTAGTGAATATGCAGGATTATTCCATCAATGGGCAAGAATTATGTTTTCTAGAACTATTTCTGTTTGTTACATACTCTGATAAACTGTTTCTGACAACTTTTCCCAGCTTTATAACCAAGAAAAGGTCATATTAGGGTAGAAAATCTGGTCTTCAACTTATGTGAAGAATGGACTTACACTTCTTTCATGGTTTTAGCCCTTAAATTTTTGTTGGAGTGAGATGGAAAAGGATTAGACTTGCGCACTCATTCAGGCTGGAAGGGATTTCAGGAGGTCTGTAGTCCAACCTCCTGCTCAAAGCTGAATTCAGAGCAGGTTGCTTAGGGCTTTTCTAGACAAGTCTTGAAAACCTCCGTGGTGGAGAGCCCACAGTGTCTGTAGGCAACCTGCTCCATATCTTCATAGTAAAAATTTTTTCTTTGTGTACAGCCAAAAACTTCTCAGTTTCATTTCCATTACCATATTTCGTCTATTTAAACTACTGTGAACCTGTCAGGGCAGCAGCAGTGTCATCTTAGTAACCTCTTTGTAGGTACTGAAAGTTGACATCAGGTTTTCCTGAAGCTGCCTCCTCTCCAGGGTACAAAAACACCCCAGTTCCCTCTCTTCGCATGGCATAGCTTCAGCCCTTGAGTAGGTTGCTGTCAAATGAATACCAAGGAAAATAATTGGTTTCCTTGACCTACAGGCTATGCTTTTCTTGATACAGCTTAGGATTCTGCTTTTTCATGTCAGTTGGTTGTTAATATGTTGATGATTCAGCTCTTCAGAAGCATGTTGAAATGTAATGGCTTCAGTGATCTCAGGTACTAAGAGAAAACAGAAAATATAGTCAATAGGTTTGTTTTCTGTGAGCTTAATACATCTTTCAGGTTTTCTATGGTCATCCTATCCCAGCTGTGTTGTTACTCTCCTTCTCCCTTACTCTGCTTCCTCCAGCATTTATATCCATTAGCCAGCTTAAATAAAATTTGTCCGAGAAATATGGGTATCGGAAATAGTGTTATACTCTTGTTTTTATCCTCGTGAGAATCAGAAAATATGTAAATGAGGAACTCAAAGTAGTGCTCCTGAAGGGGGAAGCTGGGTAGTAGCAGCATAATCCCTGACCCAATGCAAACAAAGGCTGGCATTTGGCAGCCTATCAACACATCTGTACCTATGAACCATGTGCTGCTACTTGCGTGTTTTTTGGCACTTGTAGCTGTGTGAAAGAACTAGGAGCATTGCAAACAAAGAAGGAGCCAAGTCCATTAATATGCGAAGTTTGCCAGTTACGTTGCTCCCAGAAGCCTTTTTTCTTCTAGGTTGAGTAATGTGAATTTAAATGTAATATTCTGGAGCTAAATGTTCTGGAGACAGGCTTTTTCTCTGGTAGGAAATTGTTGATCTGTAATGAATGCCGTATCTGGAGTTTCTCCATAAAAATGGCTCCTGCTTGTTCCTGCTTTTTACTTGCTTCTAGAGTATGTGTTCCTGCACCCAGCTGCTTTTTAAGCTAGAAATTCATCTTTCTATTTGTCAATGTACCAATCCGTAACTTGTAAAAAGAAGAGCGGGTGCTAGCATGGATTACTCAAACTGTTGGTAGTCCACTTGTCTTTGTGAGAATGCATTTCCTTTTGCTTATCTATAGTTAGACCAAATAAAAATTTTAAGAAATAGAAGTATTCTTTGGCTGAAATAAACACATTTTTCATTCCAACTTCTGCATCAGTTGAAGACTGAGAATTGGACATGTTCTGGTGGAAGAATAATTTATGTTCAAGCTGTTGTTACCTGAAGGCATAAATGTTCTTTTTTGCATGACAGTACTCTTTTAGTTGACCAGGTAATGTCTCTAATGCCTGAAGTGTTAATGATTCTTTGATGAGCCTTTTTTTTGCTAGGGATTTTCTGTTACCCTATAGTTGTTGGACCTGGAGATTGTAGTTGCATTTTACTTGAGAGATGCACACAGAATCATCAACAAGCACTGTCATGCTCAGAGAATTTGCATTCTTACCCCTGAGCTTGGCTCCATTGCTGCTAGAGGGAAAGATTCAAGAAACAGTCTATGGGTAATTTATACTTTTTCTGGGCTCTGCTGTGAATTATTGTGTTAATGATGATTGCTTCCATGAATTTCAAAAGAAAATACTGGGAGATTATCAGAAGTAGTTCTGTATGGGCAGATATTCTTAATTATGTTTCTGGCCTTATTTATATATAAGGTAAATAAATGTGACTTCTGTAAAAAAAGCATGAAAGCTTTAATTTTAGCCTGAATATTTTCATTGGTTATTAAGAGAAAAAAACACAGTTTTTCCCACAGGACTGGTATGTCCCAGACTATCTGAATAAAACACTATACATAGGCCGCAAGAGCAGTAGGCATGGGCTAGGCTGGTCATTTTTATAAGTTCTTGTTTAATATTTATTTAGTACCTTTGCCTACATAGGCTTCTGTTCAGTGTCTGGTTGAAGTAGTTGAAATAGATTATAAATTCCATGTATACAGAAAGAGGAAAAAAATCTAGCAGTCACATTGTCACTGAGTAATGCATTTTCTTTTAAGCATAATGCATTTAAATTTCTCACTGGCATGAAACCGGTCTTGATTATATTTCAAAGGCAAGTACAGAAAACAAGTGGGACAGCAATATAAAGCTGTGTTGTGAAAGAGATACCTTTTTTAACTGGCAAAGACAGATAACCTGCTTTGAATGCTGGATGTTCTATTTTTCTGCTTTTTAGAAAACAATTACAAAAACTGCTATTAGGGCAAAAAAATTGGTACTAACTTGACTAAGGTACTAAAGAACACTAGCACAAAGCTGTAATTTTTTGTCTTAAGTAACCTTTGTAATTAACATAAATGTAGTTGAGATTTCAGCCTACACATAGGTTGCAGCTTCATTTACTGTTTCAGTATAGTTCAGAATAAAGTAATATAGTTCATAATAAAATAACCTTGTGGTTTTGTTACAGTCCAGTGCAGTTCCACATTATTGGCCATCTGTGTTGTCACTAATGTAAATGGAGAATAGTTTTAGTGATCTCTTGTAACAGAGACCAATTAGTTTACCAGACAGACACCAGAACTATTGTTCTGTTTCATAATTTCTGTCTATAATTTCTTCCAAAATCTAGATGGATTACAGCCAGTTTCACACTAGCTACTACATGGTTTCTTCCTAGGATAATTTTGCACCTTATTTAAAGTGAGATTTGAAGCTTGTGCACTATTGACTCCTTTTGCAAGCCCTGCAGACAATCCCTGCAAAAGTTCCACTGCCTTACTCTGCACTGTGCATTTTACAGACATCTCTCTTCAAAGGAAAAACTTTGAGACCAATAATTATTTGGAAAAATTCAGTAGCCTCTTTGTATTGTGCAGCATAGTTCCAATGAATCTGTGTAAGTGATTGAGACTTGGGATGATTCACAAAATCTGCTGGTGTGGGAGATTACAGGCAGATGAGAGTGAGATTTGAGAGACTCTTGGAATGCAAGTGGGACAGCCTGGTGGGGGGGACAGTGATCACTTCCTTTCACTATCTGGGACACTCATTGCAGAAATGGCTCCACTAAATCCAGAGCAATTGCTAAACTGGCTCATATTGCAGCCCAGATCATTACTATACACTGACATGAATTTTAGGTTACCATGAAACACTCTCTTAGTGGATCAATGGTGGCTCAGGAGCAGCTGGCATGGACTGGAACTTCTCTAATAATGGTTGTTCAGTAATCTGAGCTCTTTACCTCATACTTGGACTGAGAAGTATCTAGGTTTGTCTTGGGTGGGTACATTGTAAAGTTTCTTTCCCTTGCTTTGCTTCACTGTGTAGTAAATCACAGGGGACTGCTGAAGCTGGCATCATGGTGACAAATGCTATGCCTAACTCGGTCAAAGTATACATACAGTTTAATTGTATGATGTTCAAGAGACTGTCAGTGGGTGTGTAAGGCAGTAGTAGTTAGCAACTGGTTTTTACATTATGGTATCACTAAGGCTGTGGTTTACTGCTTCTGTTCCCGCTTAACTTTGAAGGAATCTCATTATATTCCATTAACAACTTTTTTTGAAGCATATGTGGATTTTAATTAAAATTCTGCTTTCCCAGAATACTTACTTATTCTGTTAACCAAACATCTCATTTGAATTGGACGGGACAGGTTGCACGGTTTATTTCCCTTGACAGCACTTAATCTAGATTAATTTGTGCTGTTCAGCATTTCAGGGATGGAAAATGAAAGGTAACATTGTAGGCATATCACAGTTTGGCTACAGTGTGACAATCAAAGAAACAATGTTTCCCAAGCATGCACGAGTATGGTATTGCTGAAGGGTCACTTTCACGTTTGGTCAAGCTTTGAAGTATGACATCATAGATGATGTGTGATCTTTGGAGAAAACAAAAAAAGTCTGTGGAAAGAATGAATATTTTCAAACTTGCATTGTTAACTGTTTTTTATGTTGGTATAGGTAGGCATGTTAGCACTGATGTGCCAGTTAGGTCTTAAAAGCTAGAAATGCTGTTTGCTTTTCTTGCATGTAAGCCTTGCCTGTTTGCAGATCTGTCTTCTGTTACTGTTACTTTCTTAGGTTATAGCTTAAGACTCTGCAGTAAGATTGTCAAAGGAACTTGTAAGAGGCATGTGCTGAGATTTGTCTCTGAATTCAGTTTTACTGATCTATAATCTGTTTTGGATTTTGCATCTAAATGTCATCCTACCCAATTTTCCTCTCTTACCATAGAACTTGCGTTTCAGAAAGCTGATCCATTGTGCAGTATAAACCTTGTGATTTGTTGTTTTACGTAGTATAAAAAAATACATCGTATTTTGGGGAAAAAAAAAAGAATGGAAGAGAGAATCCCGTCCTCAAGCCACAGTCTAAATCAATGCTTTGTCTGAATTCCTTTGCCTGGCAGTCCTTGGTTTGAAATGAAATTTTAAGGAATTAAAGAATTCAGTTTTTGGACAAATATGGTTTGGCTGTCGCAGAATCACTGATATTGGAAGGGACTTCTGGGGGGACCTCTTGTCCAGCCCACATACTTACATGCAGAGCAGGTTGCCCAGGATCATGTCCAGGTGGCTTAAAGACTATAAATATTATACATATAGACAGTTAATCCTCATGCTCTCAAGTGGTTTTAAAACTACTTTTCTATTAAAAAAAAAAAAAAATGCTTATATGTCTTCAGAAGGTATTTCCATGGGTGCAATTTTGTGCAGAATTTAGAACAGGTTTTCTTTTAAGTAAGTAACATTTTCTGAGTCTATAAATATATGCATGATGATGTGTGGTGTTATAGTGTAACTTATAAGTCTAGATAAATTTCTTGTGGAATATATTTTTCTTAAGAAAATTGTGCTACATATTTATTGCTAACAGCAACTTGTCCTGAGTTCTTGGTAGTGTGGGTGTGTATGTATGAGTCTTATTAAGATCATATGTTATTATCACATCCACACACACGTATTAGTGTAATTTTTGAGTTCACATGTGTATGCATACATAGAAAATGGAAAATGACAGATCTTGACTTATAATAACATAATGACCACCTTATCAACGGAAAAAAGTCAGTGGTGCTTACTTCATTGAATTTGTGCTTACGTACATACAGCTACATACTGCTTTTGAAGGCTGCATAGATACAGATGACACATGGCCCCATGCTAAGTTGTATGCATGTGGGTATGTGTTCTTCAACTTTCTTTTTTTTTTTTTCCTATTCACTCTTTCTCTTTTTCCTTGTTTCTTTTTTCTTTTTTTTTTTTTCTTCCCTTCTGGAAGCAAGTATGAGCTGTCAATAGGCATCACTTTTTCTGGCTCAGTGTGAGAAGCATGACATTGAAAATACCTCAGTCAAATGCATGCTAAATGAAGAAAGAATGTGAAATTAATGTCTGCTTGTGTTGTTGCTATTTTGTAATACTTACTGATGAAAACATCAGATTTACACTGGAATTAATGTTAACATGTTTAATATTTTGTGTGAAACAAACATCTGTTATGTTTTACCTATTTCTTGCATGAAACATCATTAGTATTGTTGAGACATCTATTAAATTAAACTTCTGTTTATATTTAGGTTTATGAGTTAGATGGCATCCCCTTGATCCTGGACAACTGCAGCACTGATGACAACAATCCTTGTATCCTTTACAAAAGAATTCTAAGTATTGAATATGACTCATAAGAAAAGGTGTGCAGGTTTGGTGTATTCATGCCAGCATTGCTTTCACTTGGTACCTAAGTCTAACTGGCCTCATGAGTTTCTGTTGTATTTAAAGGCTTGGTTAAGAAGTGAGCAAACTCATAAATATGCTTTCATAAACTGGATTCTAAAGTAATTTGAACTGTTGTTCCATTCTTTTTCCTAAAGTAATGAATATTTCTGGTTTACAGATGTCAGTTTAGAGACCTAACTGTAACAGAAATCTGAATTAAGACTGATTTGGTCACTGTAACAGACCTTACCTTAGAGCTTTTGCTTCAGCTGAAATCTCTTCAGTAGGCTGAAGGAAGTACCCCATCAATTCTATACACTTATTAAATCTGATTGGAGAACTCTAGTATAGAGACAAGGCTAGTAAACTGGAATGATAATATGTATAATTGAGAGAATTAGTGATGCAGATAACTGAAATGCTGGGGAGATTTTAATATAAATGATGCTGCACCTTGTATTTGGGATTTTATTTTCCCTGGGATTTAAGAGCAGAGACTTTCCAAGATAGATTGCTATTAAAGGGAAATAACATTATTGAAGATAAACAGTTGTTACGCAGACTTACCCATCTCTTCATTAACTATATAGTAATCTTGCTGGTATGTTCTAGAGCTATTATTTTCTGGCATCTAATCGTTAGCTTCTTGTAAGTTTTTGTTAAGTGCATGTGGAAATCAGATGCCTTTCCTGTCTAGAATAATGTCAGCTTTCTTATGCTAAACAAATAGAACATGTTTTTAAATTAATTTATCAGAAAAAGCTCACTTTTTAACAAGTATCATAAAAAAAAAGTGAAAGTGTTCTATAGTCTCATAATTGTGTGCTGTAGAACATTATCTACATTTTAAATACATATCTGGAATGAAACAATGTAGGGACAGATGATAGCAAAATGTTACAAGATGGGTGGAGGAGCAATGGGTGTTAAGTATCCTCTGAGTCATTCAGTTTGCTGGTCTATATGGAGGGTTTTTACATACATCACTATTCCTGTAATTGGAGACCTGACAGTGTGTCTTAACAGGGCACCATGTACCAGAGTTGTACTTCTGTGATCTGATTCTGGGAAGGGGCACTGCTGGATACAGTGGGAAGGGGAGGGGAAGTTACGTTTTCCTTAGCAGAAGAGCAGCCCTGAGGAAACTGGGGGGAGTTCTGGCTCCAAGTTACTCTTCCTTTGCTGGAAAACATGGCTGTGCAACAATTTCTAAAATTTTGTTCTAGGATCAGTCATTCATTTTAGCTGTTAGTGAAAGAGGATAAAGTTTGAAGCCTTCAAAGGGTAGAGTTGCAATTTATGGTCTTGAATCGAATGAAAATAAAATACCGTGGGAGCCTTTACTGCATTTTGAGCAGCATGGAACTTCTTACACCTTTTGATACAGGCTGACATTTTATGGTTGTGCTATAAACTTCTTGCCAGAGCATAAGACATTGTTTATTTGGTTTTAGAGATATAATTAGACATCTTAATATGAGCTTTCACCAGTGATCCGTAGCATACAGTATTCAGATATGTGAACAAGTCAAGTCGAACTTGGGCAGAGGGGAGACTAGCCTGGTGTGGTGAAGTTTGCTGTGTCAGCTTTTGGAGCACAGCTTCTGGCTACTACTTTGGTTTTTGGTTTGACCTTGAGCTGTTCCAGGTGCTCCTGTGTTACCTGAAGTTAATGCTCCCCTGCTTCTCTCCTGCCTCTGATGTTGCTCATCTGCTGCATTCTCAGCATGTCTTATGCAGAAAGCAAAATAGGAGTTTGCAGTTTGTATCTGTCGACTTTCACCTGCTTTGCAGCATATTCTGCTACTTCTAGACACCACAATCCAAGTCTGTAATAGCATGTAGGTACCTGGCTCCACTGCATAACATTCCTTTGAAGGGATTCAACTGTTTCTCTCCTCCCTCTGTGCACACAGTCCTGTCTGCAACAAATCCATTTTGTGATGCCTGTAAACCAGAACAGTGCTCTTACTATGATTTGAAAGCCTACTTGCTTAAAATTGCAACATCCTAAAATTGCCTGCATTATAACTTTGTGATTCAGAGTGAAATTATTTTGTCTTTCTGTTTTCAAGGAAGATTAATTAAAAGGAAGTATTTAGACAGCTCTTCAGCTGAGTGTTAAGAGAGTTGCTGAAATTTAGATGTGGTCACTAAGTGGTGCTTCATTTTACCAAGGTGATGTAGAAAGCTGCGAGGGAAAGCTTGGTGTAGCTCTTAAGCAGCCACGGTTCCTTCAGGGAAGTCACGTCCAGAAACTTCTGTTTGCATTCTTGTTTCTAGTGCCTGTTTTTGTGTTTTCAGGGTGCATTACTCATATTTCTCCTTGGATAAAGCTGTCTGGAAAAAGTTTAATCTGGATTCTTTTTATATAAGAACTTTGTAGATTTCTTAGTAAAGTCTTTGTGGATGCACATTTTTGCTCAGTCTTCATCTGTTTTGGAGACAGTCAAGCTCCACAGCTAAGAAGTCATTATGTTTTCTACTAGAAACAATATGCTGATTTTCTTCATTTTAATAACTAATTTTTGCTTCTAAATATGTGGAAAAATTATAGGATTTTTTTTTTTTCTGGACAGTAAAAAGACCCCAATTTCCCTAAAGTATGCAATTCATCAGCTGAAGGTGGGTTGCCATGTTAGATGTTAAAAGAGCTCTTTATTACCTTTGAAAGGAGAAATCCTTTGATAAAGCTTTTTATTTGTAGCGTATGGAAGCATACTGAAAGAGGAAATGGGTCTGCTCTTATCCTAAAATAAATTCCTTTGTAAACCTGTCATTACCTTAAAATTGCATCCTTTGAGATCCTGAACAGTTCTGTAATATGCATAGAAATATTACAAGGTTTATAGCTTATGAGATAGCTTGCTGAAGTTTAACTGACATGTTTGCATTGCTTTAACTTTCTCAGTTTGAATTCATCTTTCAGTGCCCAATTTAGGAGAACTGTTACCTTGTCTAATTGCATCTCAGACAGACTTGTATCTTTTACATTCAAGCTAACAAATAGTACTTTTTCCTTCAGGATATTTCATGAGTAAAAGCAACAAAAAAGCCCACCCTCATAAGTAACAGATGTGAAGGTGATTATGGACACTTAAGAACAAATTTGCTGTGCCTCTTGCAATTATTTGAATTTGTATTTTATATTGTCAGCTACTATAACTTTGCATAGTTCCAAGTAAATTCAATGGAGAAATGCTGAAAGATGCCAAATTTTCAACTGTTAGCTATTAGGCTTTTAGCGCAGGGAAAGAGGTAAGCAGATGGGGCTAGGGAGATGCAGTTCATTACAGACCTTGGGGTATGAAGAGTCAAACTTCAGAGAAGGTTGAACGTCACTTTAAATTTTTCTATGCCCTTTAAATCTTTCCATCTTGTATTGGCTGTATCCTAGTCATAACTGTGCTTCTGTATTCAAAAGAAAAAAAGGTGTTTCAAAACACAAGTGAACTTGTTTGCCATTAGATTGAGGAGAGGTTCTTTCATGAGATAAATTTTCAGTTTTGAAAATTCAGTTTCTCGTTCTGCTTCTGAAGATCGGTGTGTTGTGCTTTTCTTATGTAAGCTGCGTTTAAAAACAAATAACTTAACCTGCCACATACTAGGAGAATGGATTGGAGATGACTATCTGGGTAATACCAGTAAAAAATTTACTCCAGATCCTGCTTTTCAGGTTACTTGGGCTGAAAAGGTGTTCTAAATTAAAATATGTTCTATTTTGCTCTATAAGCCACCGTCGTCTTCATCTTTTGCAGGCTTTAGCATCGGACAAGAGCCCTTCTTTTTGTTCTTGTCTTTTACCTCATCCTAAGCTCTTACTGCTCCTTCCAGCTTCATTTATGATCTTTCACAGATTGCACTTGTTTAAGGCAAACATAAGGAAGGCCAGCTCATTCTAAAAAGACTATTGACCCTAGTCAAACAAAAAAAGGTGCTTATGAAAGACTTTAAATAAACTAACGTGTTTATTACAGAAGACTTTTCAGTTTACCTTAAGTTGTCTGGGTTTTCACTACTTGTTGACAACATTAACGCTCATGAGTAATACAAAGGTGTGCCTTTTTTTTTTAATGTAATGGTTGGCCTTAAAAATATTTATTACTCTTTTAAGAAAAAACATATTCTCTGAAGTACTGCAAGGAAATAGCTGTTAATTAGTGGTAAAACTTGGAAATCAGAAGTAAAATGTAGTTTTGGAGGTGGAATATTCTTGTTTTTTTCAGGATGCTTGCTAATCTTACCCTTTTGAGATTCTTACAGTAGTTCTATTGATAAATTGATTTTGTGAGTGACTGAATTTAATTGGAATGACCTTATGTAAGTGTCCATGTTATATTAACCCCTAATCAGGCATGTTTTTCTGTTAGCCGAAAGTGCAGTCATACATGAAGAAAAAATATCCTGCTGTAGGGTGCGTATGTGTGTGTGTACACACACATATATATGTTCTTACATATATGAGTAAACACCCAACTGGTTATGTTTTAGGAAGAAGAATTTTATGTATTTATGAAAGGAAAACTGTGGTTGCTGCGGAGATCCATGCAAAATGTAGAAAACATAAGTTCATTTTCAGATACTCCTTCCCTAAGCTTCTTCTTATGTTCAGTCTGAAGGTCATCTGAGAGGTAGATCGAAAATACTTTTGACTGCATGGCAGCAACAAGTATAATTGTGGTTCATTAAACTTCTGGCTAAAGCTAGAAGAAATCAAGTTACTATGGTCTACAACAATGGCAGTTTGTTTTTGTGAGATGCCTGCTAAGACTTTCAGGGGAGCTGACGCATGTTTTATTTCCAAGTTGCAGAGTACAACCTAAAACAGGCCACATGCTGTAAGAAAGCCTCACGGCTGAATAGAAGCAAAAATTGGAATGTAAGATGACTTTTTAGAGTAAACCATCTTACAGTTGAGCATTTTCACATAAATGTGGCTATCATCTCATGTATATTAGGAAGAAAATACAGCATAATGTTGCATCAGTCATGGTTGCCTTTCTTTGGAAAGCTCGCTTTAGGCACTACCATTGCATTTTGTAGTTGGAGGTGACGCATTTGATTCTGTATTTTCATAAGCATACATAAAATCATGTTATTTCTGTGGATATGGTCAGTGCAGAGGACCTAGTCTACTGATGTCATGACTTCCTCATGCCTACTTGAAAGAAGTTACTCTTTTCCTCATCGCATTGACAGTTGCTTTGTTGTACAGTTAAGTTTGAAATGGGCTAAGTGGAAGTGTATTCTTTGCTAGAGGGCTTCAATTTTGCATTATTGCAGGTTGCTGCTGCTGCAACCCATATCCTTAGACAAAGCACTATTAGAATCTTATTTTCTGTAAACCAATACTGATTGTGTCACTATGACTTTAACAAAAAAGGTAGATGGTAAGGTTTTAGTGACCCCACAGTGGTGGAGGTCAGCAGTGAAAGAATGGGACTTAGTTCTAGCAAAGAGCAGAAAATTCTTGACCGGAACCTTTAGGTTCATAGTGCCAAAGACAACACAAAATATCTGCTGAGTGGAAGTCAACTACCATAGATGGAACTAGGATGAAAAAAAAAAAGGTCAAGCAAGAAGGAATCTCTGTATTGCCATTCTCCAGTTCAGACTAATTCAACTCCTGTGTGCTGCGAATTCTTCTTTAAAGGCAGAGTGGAGGATTTCTGGTTTGTGGAATAAGCCCAAACCTTAGCTTTTTCTCTATATCTTACAATAATACTCAGATGAACTGGTTGGACTAAAAGCTGGAACTGGTGCAAGTGTTCATTCACTGAGCAAGAACAGGCTGAGAGGGGCTTATTTCTTTCACCTTATTCAGTGAACCAAATCCTACCCTGTTGCGGGAAGTTACTGTGAATTCTTCATAGTTGTATTTTGCTAGATACTAATGGAGCCTGGGGGTCTGTGTAGTTCTCAGGGGAATCCCTTAATGTTGTATGATAGGGGTGGTAGTTTGGTTTTCTTTTGTCTGCAGTAGTGGACCAGTTTCCTAAGTGATTCTTAAGAGGCTTCAACCTTTTTATCATTTGTCATGGTGACAGGGGAAAGACCCTATTCCCAAACCATACTTTCGGTTTTAGTTGGGAAGGTCATCTGCCAACGAGTGCTTATTTCTGTCATTATGTATCTGGGCATTTTTACAGTCTGGAAATAAGTGTTGCGAGTAACCAGTAGTGTTGTTACAGAAGTGTTATAGTCTGGATTCCATTCTAAGTAGAATTTTTCTGTAGGGTATTGAATAAAGTGTCCTGGATGAGGTTATTTGAAGGGGGAAGATCTAGGTCCATGCACCTTGTTGAAAAGAATACAGGAGGCGTTTGTATAACCTAATCTTACTTTAAATCACTCTTGACACTGGCTTCATGTCGAAAGAGTTGGGATAATACAACTTCTATTGTCTTAACCTGTTGTTTATCTTTTCTGTGCGTTGCACTCTTTGGATCAGAATTTGGTTAAAGGTGAAGAACCAAGCAAAAAAGCCAACCAACTTAAGCACAATATTTGGTAGGTCTAAATTCTGACGCAAAGACTGCACTTCTGAAATGTTTATTGCAAGAAATGTTTACTTTAGAATGAAAAAAATGTGAAGTTTTCTTGTGAGATATTCTACATCTACTAGCTCTATAACTAATCCACACTGTTCCCCAAGGTCAAATTTTCTTTTGTCAAACACAACGTTCTCCTAATATGAAAAAGACTTAAGACCACAGAAGGAATGTAGTATGTAGGACAGGAAAAGATGCTCTGAGAAATGAAAGCACTGGCCATTTTTTTTTTCCAGAAATGACCACAGATTAAATTTTGTGTTTGGACATTTAACAAATTTATAATTCCTAATGTTATATTTCAGGTTGCTGATTCCATAATTTCAGGATGCAATGTATTTAGTGCATCTGAAGGATGATTAAAACTCTGAAATTCAGAGTTAGGCACAAGGGGAAGTATTAATTTTCTTGAGAATACATAAAATACTAAAAGAGATTTGCAGAGATGTAAATATGAAGTCTGTTCCTTCAGTACCTCCCTTCTATCCAGCTCCAGTAATTGACAGCTACCCTCATTAAGAAATGTGTAATGTACAGGGTTCCTCTTCAAGCTGGGGGAAGTTTAACAGAGCTATACAGAATGCAAGAAGGTTTTTTCAAATGTTACATTTTAATATTTCTCATCCCTTGAGAAAAGTAATCTCTGTAGGTACCAACTCATGCATGTAAAAGTGAGGAATTAAAGTTAATAACTCTGTTTCTAAAACAAATATTGTCATATTTGTCCTCTGCCCTGATCCTACTGGTGGATTTAAATCCACGACAGGCTTGAATTCTTGAAAGAAAGTGGATCTTTAGTTACCAGGAGCAGCAGCAGCAACAACAAAAAATATATAGATAATCTTTCACTGCTTTTGTAGCTCAAACAGCTTGCTTGATTTTTCTGTAGACTTTCTTTAGAAAAATTCCCCTCTGGGCTGAGACGGAAAACCAGAAATGTGAGACCCAAAGATTTTAAATAAAGCTAGGAGTGGTTCAAAAATATTGTTGAGAATGGAGTGCCTTCTATGACTGCCTTATCGTATTTCAGTCTGCTTGACATGGTTTCTTTCATGCCTCCAAAGAATATTCAGATGCCATATGGCCAACATAATAGCTTTATTCTGACATTTTGTTGCCATATTTTTGGTCACTGCTATTAAGACAGTTTGTAACATCAGCTGGTGAGTGCATTGTCCTCTGCAGCTCCTTCCAGATCCTTAAATCATTTTCCCTCACTTCTCCAGTTTAGACTTCCTTCTTTCTCTTTCTGAAATTGTTTCCAAAATCTAACCTTTCCTTGCTCACAAAGGATATATTTGCAGTCCATTCTATTGACCTTCTTGATTTGCACTTGCCTCTTGGTGTTCTGAGATTTCTTCAAGGAAATGCAACCATTTCTTGAAATTTTAGCAGGAAATTTGGCTAATGGCTTTTTTGCAAAACATGGGGGAAAAACCTCGGTTATGATTTTGTTTTATCTTTCAAAACATTTATTTAACCATTGTTATTTTTGGATGCACTGGACATCATCTGGTGTCTATGACACTGGAACTGGAGTTTCGTTTACCTTTATTGTTTTGATTATTTGTCATAATGTGACATTTGAAATTACCAAAAGCAACAGGAGTGGGAGTTAATACATAAGTTAATCAGAGACCCTGAATCAATAAAATATTCAATGCAATGTTGAAAAATAAGCTGATATAGAGATCCTTGTTGAATCTATACAATAGACTTATCTCTAGACATTGCACATAGTAAAAAAGCTTCTGTCCAAATTGTGAGGCAGCTTATCTTCTCATCTACCTTAGTGTGATCAATTATAATTAGCTTGACCACATATCAGGTATTAACTAGGCTGGGTTTTTAAGTTTAGTGTCAAATATTTGAAAGTTTTTTTCTTTTTACTTCCGTAATTTCCATTTTAATGCATTTTAGAAAAGCTCTTGATGTCTCTATATATCCATATAAATGCACATTAATATATTCCTGTGTGTAGGTGGAGATTTTTTCTTTACAAGTCGAAGGAAATTTAAAATTACTACTGTCTGCCTGATATTTAATCAGTTTGTGAACACATTTCCATCCCCCTGTGCTTTAGTGCATTACATCTCAATGTTTGTGGTAGGTTTTAATAATAATTTGATGCACGAGTTTCAACTTAATGGAATTTTGCATTTTTTTTCTGTAAACGGGAAAAGAATAGAGGCTGAGGCATTTTTAACAGGTAACAGCAGTTGAAGCTTTTTCTTTTTTGATGTAACAACCTGCTAGCTCGCTGGTACCTCTTGCAGATAACTAACAGATTTAGTTGTTATGAATTGTTGAAGTGGAATTAGTATAATAGAAGGAGCTGTAAGAGTAGAATATCATAACTGTGGAGCATTAGCTTAAGATTGATCAAGAGTGTGGTCCTTTCTTTTTTAGAACCAGATGACTTAGAGTTACTCATAAATTATGGGTTTCTATTGATAAAGTCGTAATTTCAAAAAACAAATAGACAGCCTAAGCAGCAAAAGTGAATGTGTCATATTCATGGTTTTAAGCTAGTATTACAAGTCTGAGTATAGGAAAAAGTAAAATAAGCTAGAGGTTATGGGTTAATTTTTTGTTGTTGTTGTTAATTTCTGTAAGTTTTGGGGTAAAAGACCTATTAAAAATAGCCTGGCATAGCTAAATATGTACTATGGCTTTTGCAGCTCCAGGGTACTTGACCAAAATTTTGTGTTTAATACTAAGGTGTGTTGGCACTGTGCTTTTAAGTCCCACGGAGCATGAAAGGAGGCATGTAGAATATGTCTTAAATGGTGTTTAGTTGGTAGGCATTAAAGAGTAATAGCAGTCTGGGTATAAAATACTGTTCTGTGTTGTCCTGTGTGTTCTGTTAACCTGGAAGTACAAGTGATCTGAGGAGAAAAATCCCCACTTTGCTCAAGGTAAGAAGTGTCTTATAACCCAAAATCTGAAGTGGTAAACAGCGCTTGAATGATCATTTGGTACCATTTAGCTGGATATCACAGCAGTATATAGTTAAAAGCAGTCATGCCTCATGAATGGATGAGCCACCTAATTCGACTCTGGGTGTCAGAATTGGACAGTGCTGAAAATGTGTTCTGAATAACATGGAGAGTTTGGATTCTATTTGTGGGAATACAGCGAGGAGTGATACGGCAACTGAATATTGCAAGCTTACTCTTTCTTTTTATTTATTTTTTTTTTTATTTTTTTATTTTTTCTGAATTCCTGATAGCCAGAAGGTGCTTGCAACTGTGTTACACCTGGTAATCAGCCGTAGAGCAAATTTTGGCAGTACTTGTTGCGTAGCTCTGGTACCTGTGCTTCAAAAGGGATGCTGAAAAATACAAATGGAGGGAATAGGTACAAGAATTATGCAAAGCTTGGAGTATCTCCCTCAGTTTCTCTTTAGTTCATGCAAAAGATGCTTACTGAGTGCCTTAATTATGATCTGTAAATGCTGGGGTTTTGTTTGGTTTAGGATTGGGTTTTTTTCTATAATGAAAACTAGTGTTTGGAAATAATTCTAAATAAATCTAAACCAGAAATAGATCACAGGCTGTAATAAATGAGATATTTGCTCAGTGGAACAATTTATTTAGGGACACAATATAATCTCCCAGTCACCATAGTGCATCTTTCTGAAAAAGGCATGGAAATATCTTGTACATGAAACAGAATTGACAGGCTTGATTTCAAGAGTGACTGACCAGTGTAATCTGTGTTCTGTGCAGAAGTGTTGGAAAAAATAGTTTTAATCATCTATCCTGGTCTTGAAGTGTATTTGTTGGCCATTGATCCTAAAGTGAGTGAATTTTCAATGAAAGTTACACATGTGATATAATATGCCTGTGAGTTGATTATAGAGAAGATGCCACTCCCATTTTAAGAAAACCTGTATCCCCAATGGCACACTTTAAGAAATGGATTCATGGTGACAGGTGATGGGTAGGATGTTCCAAGACTGATACAAGTACAGGTAGTTGGAAAGATGGTGTTTGTCTGCTAGCAGAAGAGATAGCTGCTGGTATGGGAGGTTAGTGAAGGCCTGGGGGAAAAAAAAAAAAAAAAACACAAAATATTAGTGTGCAGTTATTTTCTGCTATGAATGTTTCCTAAGTTATGTTGGCTGTGAATTAAGGAGAATGTTGCCTTAGTACTGAAATTAATTTGATCACTTTAAACTGAGTAGTTTTGCCCATTTGTCTGTTCTGAGGCAAATTCTGAGACAGGTATCTTCTGAGATCTTTCTCTAGCAAATCAATGTTCTTCTACAGAGTGGAATTCGAGCTGCAAATCCCAGTTGAGGTTTTGTAGGATAGGCTTTCAGTCTTTACCAAAATATTTTCCTGAAGCAGATTTTATGGGGACTGCTTGCGCTAAGCATCAACAGCACACCCTGGCCTTCTTGTCCTAGATAAGAAGTAGGAAAGGTCTAGGCTACAGGCATCTGATTTCATGCATGTCCAGTGAAACTTTGCTGCCACGTAGTGGTAAAGACAGAAGCTTGTTTGGCGGTGGATAGTCCAGTCCTCCTGAGCCCTCGGACCAGGTGAGAGTTACCTGTAGTAGACATGAACCTCTGCTTTGGGTTCCCCAGTGTTACAGATCTTATACCTAGAAAGTGTGATCAGTAATGAATGCCTCCTCCAGCATCCAGTGATGCCTCTCCACCTGGGAGGCTTCTAGGTTGGATGAGTTGTGCTCTGTATGCTCTGCAAAAGCCAGGTCAATCTGAAGAAAAGACATTCCTGGGTGATACAGCACTGCCTGTTTCTAGCTTTAAAATCCAGAATGAGGTGACTGCAATTGTAAGTGATACTAACTGCTATGGAATAAATAAAAATAAAGGCAACTGAAATATTTTAGACCTTTTTATTCTATCTTCCAGACAGAGTCTTGTGAGTTTCTATACGCTGAATTCCTGAGGTTTTCTCATGCTAATAATTTAATATCAGGTATAAATAGAGTCCAAAGTCTTAATTATAAAAATATGAGTTAACTAATTTAAATAAATTAAGATAAAATCTTTAGTTCTTTACATTTTCTGTGATTACTTTTTTGGGGTAATGTCTTAGGCACAAGTAAGCGTTATGTAAAAAAAGTAAAGAAATTGTAAGGAGTTTGTATCATCTTATGTGGCTTCTGGGACTTCATAAAGCTGCTACAAGCTCCAACAGGAAGAAACTTGTAACTTTGTTAGCAATTTGGCTGACTAGGAGGGACAAAGCTCCTGACTGTATAATACGTGTGGTCAGTCAGTGCACATTGACCGAAACTGTGATTAACAGTTTCGGTAGCTGTCTAGAGACCTCTTTTAATGGTGAGAAGAATTATCTTCAAGTTACTGTGAAACACAAGTACTTGAAAAGACTGAAAGAATTGAAGGGGAAATGCTTTATGTCTTTTCAGTGTGGTCCAGTCAGGTCTGTAAGTGGAAGTGATTCTTCTAACGTGTTGCTTTAGTATTTCATTCCTGTCTACAGAAGTTTTAGTGATAATTGGATTACTTGTTGAAGACCAGGAAGAAATATAATTAACAAGAATAGTATTTTCATCATGTCTGGTTTTTAGCCCTGTAGACCTGTTCCAGAAAAGTGCTGGGAGAAGTTGGGTGGCTTTCACTGTTGCATAAACAGCCCATTTGTCTAGGGTTCCAATTCTTGTGGGTTGTCTGTCTTTATAAGGTTTGGTACCTCTTCCTATATTTGATTAAAATGTACTGAAAATTTAAATAGTCAAAAATCTGATTTAAATTAGGTAATGAAATTGGGCAAAAGAATATCCTCTTTTTCTCATTAGGCCAAATGATTCTTAGAGAAGAAAGTTTCCTAAGTAATAGTTTAATTATTGAAATTTAACTGTAATGCAAGAAATGGCCTAACTAAAAAGAAAATAATTATCTGTATTATGTAAGGAATCAAGCTCTCCACCAAAGATGTTATATTTAGAAATTCTTTAGTATTAATAGCCATTAAGGGGACTAAAGAAAACAGATGTATTATATTCTCCTTGTCATCACTCTTCGGTATCCTATATTAATGATAATACTTAACATTTAAACCTTAACTACTTGCTTTTTTTAAGCAACATTCTTTCCAGGTTACTTATGCATTGCTGCATATCTACCTTTCATCCATAGAATCCAAATTGTTTTATAGAACAATTCATAAGGGACCTGATGGCTGCAATAGACTTGCCAATAGCATTTAGTCCAAATTGGACCTCCCAATATGAGAATAAAAAGCTGGAATACTGTCTTTGGGAAATGGTTTGTAAGTCCTCCTCTCCACTAATGCATCACAATAGGATATTGGTTAGCGACTCCTGACAGTATGCGGTTGTATTTTCACACACCATTAAACTTCTAGAACAGTCACTGTGCTATTGCAAGCACTAACTCTAGCAACCTCTTGTAGCAGAATCCATATGAAGAAAAATGAGGGAATTGTTAAAAGTTCCCTTTGCAGCCAGTGGCAGAATTTCCACAGTATTTAGTGGCATAGATTTTCATGGCTTATGTAGGTGCCAGTAAAATATTTCATCCTTTAGGGCAGATTGATAGCACATTTTCTCTGCCTCTCTTCCTTTCTCCCTGTATTCCTCTCCCACGCCCCACTCCCTAACAATTAAAGTTACACCCGACAAGAGTTTTGATGATAAATTTTAAATCACTGTGTGTAGATCTTGCATCAGTGTGGAACACAGGGCAAGTTGATTCAGTTTTCTTATTGTTTGTATAAGTCAAAGTAACATATGAATCCGATAGCATACAGTGCTGAAGCATTTTGAAAGAGAGTTGCTATAAACATGTGCAAGTGTTTGCTTTTATTCCCTCAGCACAGGTAGTCTAGTAATGAAGCTCCTACAAAATAAAATGATTTTTTTTCTTTCTTCTGTATGCTGTCCGCGCTGTGACAGATTGTAATTTTTACTTGTCTATAATACTAATTAATTTGAGAGTGTAATACATCCTGTTGGAAACATCTAGACAAGTCTGTGCAATCAGATCTACTGTGCTTGCTGCATTTCTTTTATGCAGTTTCACAGCAAACAGGCTCATGCTCTTATTTGTAGTAACTATGGAAACTTTAGAAGCTCTCTTTCTAAAGCTGAGCATACAATGAAGTGCTTAAAGTGTTGGTAGGATTAGAGACTCTAGAATATTTTTAATTTTCTCTCTGTGTCTCTATCTTTGGAGAGGAGCAAGAGGGTAATGTGAATATTAGCTGGGGACTAGCTTTAATCTCTGCTGACACTTAAGTCTGTCTAGGTCTGCACACAGCCATCCAAAGGTCTTAGCCTCACACAGCATGCGAACAAGGGAAATCATGCATATTCATGACTGAATTTACAATGGAAAACCTACATACAGAAAAGAGGTTTTGAATGAGTGAAAATGTTATTGAAACCATTTTGCAGCTTCAGCTACAGTAGTCAATAATGATAAATGCCTTAATGATGATAGAGTTCATAAGATAATGGGGATGTCTTAGATACTACCTAAGCATGAATGGATATGATAATAGGAAAACATCATTTGCTGTGGGGTTTAGCAGTGGTTTTGTATTGAAGGACATAAAGATGATGGTAACAGGATTATTCCCAGGGCTAATACACACAAAAAATACTTCTGAGTACTTTTTTTTGTCTGTGTGGCACTTTGCGTGATTGAGAACTGTCACTCTTTGAAAATTACTTTTATTTTTTTAGGAGGTTTTCTTTTATGCAAGTGCTGTATTTTATGCAGAGCTGTATTTTAGGAACAGAACAAGGGAAGTCTGCACCTCATTGCAGGAGCAGAGCCAGGGAGGATGGTAGCATGTTTCTCACAGTCCACTGGGAGAACTTCGTGTTACTTTTTGGCACTTCGGAAATGCCTTAAATCAGACCTCAGAAAGACCTGTTTAGGTATCAGCTTTGTTCCTCTGCATTCATCAGCTTGTGTATTTCACTATTCTGACATTTATTCTCACCATTGGAGCTGCTGAGTGAGATCCTACTCATAAGCAGTCTTATTTCTTTGGTATTTTATTGTTGTTTTATGTACTCAAATATAATCTTCAGTGGGAATACTTGGTTTAGGTAACATAAATGAAGGAGGTGTGCAGCATGTTTCCTGTCAAAGTCTGAAGAACTGTCAAAAAAAAAAAGCCTTATAGTTATTACTGCTTTGCCTACTTTTTATTTTCCATTCTGGGCTGCTTGAATGCAAAAATAACTATAAACCGTTATTAAAAGGCTGGGGACTGCTTCACTGATTCATGCCAATGCAGAGTTGCTTCTTAACCGTGTATGTTTCCTGTGAAGGTTGTCCAAGCTACTGTTCATCTAAACTGCTCTCTCTGTTGAGGATTCCTTGTGTGCTTTTCATTTCAGTCTCTTCTCTATTCTCTTTCAGCACCTAAGTAGCACTGTGTTTACACATGCATTTTTTTAATTTTTTTTTTTTTTTTTTTGATCTCCTGTGCACTCAGTTTACAGATTCACCTCTCTTAAAATATAAGCTTGTGAAGGCAGGATCTGGTCTTAAGAAAGCTGCTTCTGCTGCTTTCTGTTGCTCGCCTACATTGCCTCGTGCATCCCACAACCCAGCATGGAAGACTGCCTCTGCTGAAAGTGTATAAGCCTAAGGGGGGTAGTTGGAGGTAGCAGTAAGATAGACTCAGCTGTCAGTGCAAGGTGCACAGAGAAAATAACAAAACTGCTGCTGTAAGAATGTGCATGCAGTGGTGCTAAATTGTCCAAATGCTGTCATGATCGATTATGTAAGAAAGTCCAGTTCCTGTATTTTATTGTTTTGGCTGAAGTTCCTGTCTTCCACAACTCAGGATTTTTCCCCTCCAGTCACCCCCTAGCAAATGGCAGTAAGAAGACTATCATATCTCTGTGCTTAGACGCTGTCCAACCCAAAAGACGTCAAGGAGATGAGTAAATTATGCATATTCTTCTACTGGATGTGAAGCTACATGTAGTAAATAATTGGTGCCCTGCAGGCAAATCACTTTTGTGTGATTCAGAATGGCTTGCCTCCCATATGGGTAACTTGGGAAAGATTATATCGTAACATAGCTTTTCAGCTGCAGAATTGGGACTAACATCCCTGACACTTCATGAAATGAACACTGTAGTTCACTTGGAAGATGCCTGACTGATAATCCTGGGAATTTAAATCCTTTGTCTATGGCCCTGACATGTGCTTCAATCCTGGCCTCAAGGGACCACCGTAGAAGGTGAATGAGTTGCAGCTTGTGCCCATTTAAACATGAGCAAGAGCTACCTGCTGGTGATCTTAGTGTCTCTTCTGTTGGCGAGTTTGTAAAAACACCCAGGCACAAAGAAATTAGTTTAGATATCATTAGAAGTTAAATATTTTTAAGTGTCTCCTGTGTTATTTGTGCTATTTTCAGTTGTTATTCTGTACAAGAGGTATTTCTCTTTTTCTACATTTCTCCAGCTTTTACAGGGAAAATAGTAGTTGTCTTTCTTGTACCTGATTTACAGCTCATTTTGTTTGCCAGTCCTTGAAAGTGTAGTGTTGAAGTGTTCAGATCCTAAAAACAGTGACTTTTTTTTTTTATCTCACTAGGAAGATCATTGGAACATTTCAATTAACTGTAATTTTGGCTTAAAATAATATGTCCTTTTAATTCCTGCATTTGTGGTTTGTTTCTATTTTAATTCAAGATAAAACTTAGTAAAATTGCCTGAAGTTAATGGACATACCTCATTTAGACTTAAATTACCTCATATGCAAGTATTTGCAGGTCCAGAGTCACTGTCTGTAAATGCCTTTTTTAAACCCTTGTTTTCTGCTCTTTTTCAGGGTTTGAGGGATGGGGGAGGGTGGGAGAATGCAGTAATAAATTAAAATAAGCATTGTTTCATTTTTAAGTAAGTGATCCTTAACTTTGTCCAACAGTTGTGAGCCCATGGGCAGTGTACGCTATCCGAAATCTCACTGAACAGAATGAGAGAAACCAAGAGCTTATTGCGCAGATGGAGAAGAAGGGGCTGGCAGACAATTCTGCCCTTGAGAGTATGGGCTTAGAGATAGAGAAACGAGATGACAAGTTAATTCTGAGATCTGTCAGGAAGAAGCCTTCATGAACAAAAAATTCAGAACAGTCAAATCATTAAAAGTAAATTTCTGTTTAAAAGTACTTTTCCCTACTTAGGCAATCAAGATTTCTTCAGTTTTAGTTCTGGTCTGCTGGAACTGTTACCTTCATACTCAGAAGAGCTGCCAAATGGTACTTCTGCCTCACTGTTGTAAACAAAAGGACACCTACACATTTTCTGAATACCTAGATAAATTAACCTATGGAAAAAGATCTTTCTTTTTAGATGGTTGAAATTTCGTTACTTTCTTGTTCCATTAGTAGAAAGATCTCATGCGTGCAGTAGTGAGTTGTTATAATTTCCATTGCTGAATCTGGAGATAACTATCACTAAAAACTCAGCAAAGAAATGAGTGCTTTGCAGTCTGCCTTCTCCATGTAAAAGATCTGTGCTGAGTCAGGGCTAAACAATGAACATTGCTTGTTTTCAGTCATGGTGCTAAAGTATCTCTTCTTACATAAGGTTTGTTGGAACATTGGATGTACATAAATACTTAGTGAATTAAAGATAACATGTCTTCTGTGTATTTAAATTATTAGTAAATTGTCTTTTCTACCTTGTTACCTTTCAGTCTTCATGACAAGTATATTAAAAACAAAGCTGAAGCTGTTGTGGCAACAGATGCTACATTCCTTTGCACTGGGGCATGTCTCTGTTTTGGAGACTTGGGTGTTTGTTTGAATTTTATTTGTTCCTTTGGATGGTAAGTCAGCCCACTTTCCTTTTATTTTGCACTTCTCATGGGTTTTCTGAACTCTGGCAGACTGCTGAAGAGGTAGTTTCTCACTGTGATTAATTCTAGCAGTTTCTTTTCACCCCTCTGCCTTTCCAAAACATTGACAAAACTCATTTCCAGTTAATTAATTCAAGAGAGGCAGAAGAATGGAAGGCCCTGCCTCTTCATTTTGGGTACCCTCCTATATTGTTGTAGGACCCTGCCACTGTGGAATGTGGCATGAATGAGATGGAGGGAGAAGGGGGGTGAAGAAAGGGGGGGGGGGGCACAATTAACTCTCTGTGTGCCATAGCTATGCCCTGGTAGCCAAGAAGTGTAATCCTGCATGCATAAGCAAAACAAGAATTACAGCTTAATATCACTAGCACTTGTGTGTCACTGTGTCATTTGTTTATTTTCAGTTGTGTCTAACGGGAAGGTCCCAGAAAAATTAAATTGTTCATGTTGTTGTCATCTTTTAATCCTATTTTTAAATGGAAGGGCAAGTTTATGTCCTAAAACTACATGTAGATGTAACAGGCATTCAGCCATGTGCATCAGCCTTTGCTCCTCCAATTCATTTTTTGATCTAAAAATGGCAAAAAAGACTCATGGTGCTTTTAACTATGAAAAATACATCGTCATACTTAAAATGGATAGTTAGTGTAGCTGGACTACTAAGATCTTTTCAAGTTAACCATAAGTGTCTACTGTGTTGACCAGGTGGGACTATGGAATTCACCTAATGGGATTTTAGTAACCTGCTGGTTTTAAAGGCAGTGATATGAAGCTGCTGTCTTTAGACCTTTATTAAGTAAAAGATGTATATAAAGGGATATTGGCAAAAGGAATGGAAACTGACTTCTGTTGCTTTTAGTGACTTGTTACTTTAAAAACAAATGGGAGGAGAGCGTTAGTTGCTTATATTTGTATTTAGTCTTTGCTAAAACAAAGTGCTTTATTTGCTTTTTGAAGAATGAATTGACAAGACATTTCAGTGGATGTTAAAATCTTGTGTTTCAGGTGCTGGTTTAAAAAGTAATTTCTTGCACAGATAGGTGCTTTTTTGCTAACTGAATGGAAAACTATTTATGGGTTTGGTTCTTCTTGAGCACATGGTCTATCACTTTGTGGTTTCTCAGTGATTTCCATAAGCCTTAATTTTTGTGTTTAGGCCAGAATTCATTTAGTAGTTTAATTACTGTGTCACATTAGAGTTACAGCTGGTTTTGTTTGGGTTATTTAATCTTTTTCTCCACAACATAATGGGAAAACCATACTTATAGCACCCAAATGGCAAAACAAAAAAAAAAAAGAAAAACCAAACAGAAAAAAACCCCACAAAAACCAACTTTGCTCTTTAGAAAAAATATTCAGAGGGCTTCATCATTCAACTTTAAAAGGAAAGAATTAAACTTTTTGCTGATGGAGCATCAAATATAATAGCACCTAGAAGTAAAGTGGAGTAAATTTCAGGTGAGTAATTACAAAACTTCAGTGTTTTTTATTTTAGCACCACTACTTAGCAAATTCATGTTATGCAATTTAACAACATGAGGAAAAAAACTCCATAATTATTCTGAAAAGAAAATTAACTTTCTGTGTAAGGAAAAAATGCAAAGAATTTCCTTTTATTTAGGGTAATAAAGAGTTAAAATCCTGGTCACAAAGCAAATCCAGACGGAACTTTGGTTGTGGAAAAAGCAGTAGGAGTCTTTTTTTCCTTTTAAGCAGTTGGGAAAAGGCAGGGTTTGGCTTTTTTTTTTAACTTGACAGTTGTATCCCACCAATGGAATACAAACCCATAAATATAAGCCAAATGATAACAAACAGGTAAATAAAAGGGGTTTGTGTGGTTCAGTACATAATGGAGTAATAGTCGTGTTTTCTAAATGGGAAATGTAGGGCTTTCACAGTGGAGAACATGCTGATTACTGTATTGTGAGTGGCTGGCTTTTGATTTTCCTAGATGGATTAATTCTCAGAACACAACAGCTTCCCTGTCCTCCCCCAGTAGAGTCCCAGTCTCCAATAGGCTTGTTTTATATGCTGGGGGATTAATACAGAGCAGCAATCAGTCATAAAAAGCAAGCTTTATTGAGTTTGTAAAGGGGCAGAACAGTCAGATCAAGCCTTGTGACCATCTTACTGCTTTCGAGTGCTTTCAAACAATAGTGATCAAATCTTTTTTTTTTCTTTTTTTTTTTTTAAAGGTCTATTTTTTATAAAAAAGGGAATTGAGAGTTGGTTTTTCATCATAAGTAGATTTTTAAAGAGCTTTCTTGCAAATTGTGAGAAATAAGCTTAATTGCTTGCAAAGCTCCGAACTTTCATTGCTTCTAATAATTTGTTTTGCCTAAAGCACTTGTAAAATATGTTTTTAAGCACGACCAACAAAAAATAAAACCCGTGGCAGTTAATGCCTTTGTCACAACCTTTAAATAGCAGTTGACATTGTATTTTGAGGTTAGTGTGAGTGTTTACATAGCAAGAATCCCAAAAACCGTTAATTTATTTGCAAATAAAAAAGCACTAAAAGTGTGTGGCTGCACCCAAAATTACTTTAGATTTTGCTGACTAGCCTTATGGATTAATTGGATTATGTTGGCAGAGAATTCATTTCTTGTCTTAAGGTACTCTTAAGTAGACTTCTATGATTATATGCAATTTCTATTATTCTGTGTGACCAAAGAGAAGAGGGATACTCCCTTTTTACAAGGGGTCATGTGGAAAAAGCAAGGAGTAATGGTTGCAAGTTCCTTCTGGGGAGATTCCAACTGGACACAAGAGGAAAACTTTTCACACTGAGAAAAATTCTCAATGAGCATGATATTACCAGGGAAGTGGTGGACCCCCTAGTGTTGGACACTTTTAAGATTCAGCTGGACAGGGTGGTGGGGCATCTAGTCTAGGTCATGCTTTGCCTAGAAAGGTAGGACATGGTCCTTGGGGTACCTTCCAACCTGGGATTCTATGGTTCTGAGGCTTCCTTGTGAGATACATGCCTTTTCGGTGTCCGAAGGAGAGGGCTGTTCTGGGCTGAGCTAGGCAGCGGTGGAGTTCCTCCACTGCTGTCCAAGGTTCTGACCAGACTGCCCATCGCCCTGCAGAGGAGAGCTCTGCAAACTGCCTGTGTCCTTCCCGAGGAAAGCAGCCCCAAGGCTTTATTGCCATCCTAATTTCCTTTAGAGTTTCTCTGCAGTGTTTCGGGCCACAGCTGGGTAATAGCATGAGTGCTGCTGCTGACGTGTACTTGAAGACAAATACTTCTTGCTGTGTTACATGTGAAAGATATTTAGCTCTTTGTTGTTTATGGCCTGACCTGTTAGCTGTGTCTGTGTTTAGAGTTAAATGATGATTTCCATGTTAAGATCTGATTCCAGCTGCTTATAGCTTGCCCAAATTTTAGCCATTCAAGTGGAGAAGTTTTCCATGCTGTGTTAGGTTTAATTGGTTTCTTCACAGGAACTTTCCCTCTCAGTGATTTCTGATAAGATCCAGTTATTTATGAGGATGAGAAGCTGACATTGGTTTTGTATCCCTAAAATAATTGTTTTAAAGACTATTCTGAATATAAATGAGGGTTATGCATTTTCCTCTGTCATAATTCAGGTCAAATTTGGCCACAGTGTAAGCTCTGGAAATCCTTAGTTTATACATTGTAAGTAGAGGCTTGTGAGAGCTGAGCTGCTAAATTTGCTGCATTTGCTTTTGCACTGTCTTTGTTCCACTCGTGAATCCAGTGCCTGTACACAGCATTTTCAGCAGCTACTGCACCTCACTAATGTGGTGCTGGCAAAAGAAATCAAGAACTGAGAGATTCTCTGCGCATCTCACTAGCTGCCTAGCGGTGCCCATCTAACATGGAATTAGGAGCTGCATGGACTGAAGAAGAGAGCAATAAGTAAAAATGGATCTCAGAGGGTGAGAGAGGGGATGGCTTAAGTCCAAAGAGAGGACTACTGGAGGAATGCATTATCAGTCTGTTTGTAAAACAAATGAGGTAGCATGATTATTTTGCAACATTCCTCATGGACTCTTAACAGTTGTAGAACTTTGCTGTCCAAAAGGTATCCTTTAGGAAGAGCCAGACAGTAAAGGATCCCTGAGTTTGATAAGGCAATTAAAAGCAGCAGGGCCAATTCTGTCAGAAAATACTAAATAATTAGAATATTTAAATGAAAATCAGAAAATATGTAAATAAATCAGAATTCTAATTTTTTGTGTTTTCAGAGGAAAAAGCAGTTGTATGTAAAGAGAGTCCAGAGCATTTAAAATTAACCTCATCCTCTTTTGCTGCATGACATCTCACCTCAGTGAGATGTCACACAAAAGCACAGCTAATGCCTCACCGGTAGTGATGTAGAGGCATCACTGGAGCACCTCCCCTATGAAGACAGGCTGAGAAAGTTGGGACAGTTCAGCCTGGAGAAGAGAAGGCTGCGTGGAGACCTCATAGCAGCCTTCCAGTATCTGAAGGGGACCTACAAAGACGCTGGGGAGGGACTCTTCATCAGGGACTGTAGCAATAAGACAAGGGGAAATGGGCTCAAACTAAAGAAGGGGAAGATCATAGTAAATGTAAGGGAGAAGTCCTTTATTGTGAGGGTGCTGAGGCACTGAAACAGGTTTCCCAAAGAAGTGGGAAATGCTCTGTCCCTGGTGGTGTTCAAGGTCAGGTTGGACAGAGCCTTGGGTGACATGGTCTAAGGTGAGATGTCCCTGCCCATGGCAGGGGGTTGTAACTGGATGATCTTAAGGTCCTTTCCAACCCAAACCATTCTATGATTCTGTGATAAGTAAGATGAACTTGTACTTGGTCTCATTGGTACTTCAGGTGACTTCCATAAAACATTTATGCTAAACTTCAAAGTTTCATATCAGTTTTGAGTACAGCGAACATAAGTTTAGAGACATAATGGCACAAAAAAAAAAAAAAAAAGGAATTCCTGTTTGAATTTTCACTTTGTCGTTCAAACAGTATTTCAACCTGTCTGTCCACTTGTGGAGTTGGTATGCAATGCCTTTAGTTTTGGTGGGGTGTTTTGTAATAATTCAAGAGTTCTGAGTGTCTTAGCACTTTTTGTTTAACACTGTTGGCTATGTTCATAGTCAGTATTTGTTATAAGATGAACAGTCCCATCTCTACTTTGGGTTTTTTTGTAGTGGTGTTCTTAAGAAATTTTCTTGAGGATTTGAAAATTTGGTCAAAGCAGACACAAAAACTATGTTGCCTCAAGGAAAAAGTCTCAAAAATACATCTGAAATGTGTGAACTGAGCAGGCCTCTCAACAGTGGTGTTAACTCTAGAATCATAAGCCTAGTAAATGTTGGTAACGATGCCTGTTCTACTGTTGACCTGTTTTTCAGAAATACATACTTATGTTGTATTCACAGCACAAGGATAAGGAAAACTACAGAAAACAATATGGATTATATAATTTATCTCAATTTATCAGGTCCTAACAATTTATCAAGTCTTAACTCTGGGTATAGAGGGGATTCAGCTGTTTGGGGTTTAAAATTGTGATTACTGAAAGTTACTAGAATCATAGAATCATAGAATTGTTTAGGTTGGAAAAGACTTTTAAAGTCATTGAGTCCAGCTGTTAAACCAGGACTGCCAAGTCCCCCACTAAACCATGTCCCTAAGTCTCACATCTACAAATCTTTTAACTATTTCCAGGGATGGTGACTCCACCACTGCCGTGGGCAGCCTGTTCCGATGCCTGAGCACCCTTTCAGTGAAGAAATGTTTCCTAATATCCAGTCCAAACCTCCCCTGGTGCAGCTTGAGGCTGTTACCTCTTCTCCTGTCACTTGTTACTTGAAAGAAGAGACCGACCCCCACTTCACTACAACCTCCTTTCAGGTAATTGTAGAGAGCGATAAGGTCCCCCCTGAGCCTTTGCTTCTCCAGACCAAACAACCCCACTTCCCTCAGCTGTTCCTCATCAGACTTGTGCTCCAGACCCTTCACCAGCTTTGTTGCCTATCTCTAGACCCAGTCCAGGATCTCAATGTCTCTCTTATAGCGAAGGGCCCAGAACTGAACACAGGATTCAAGAAGCAGCCTCACCAGTCTCCAGTGCAGGGGGACAATCACTCCTAAAGTCTTCTTTGTGAGCTATTTAATGAATGCTTATAAAAGCTTTTTCTTGGATGCTCACGATAAATCCTATATCATATCACCATATTGAAAAACCATGGCAGTCAGGTGAAGTTCCCGATGACTGGAAAAAGGGAAATATAACCCCCATTTTCAAGAAGGGG
>WYDI02018385.1:0-12595 GCA_009867235.2 Psittacus erithacus
TCAGCCTTAGCATCTGCTCTGCTTGTACAACCGCTCCATAGATCCATGCCCTTTCTCATCCAACCACTCCTCAACACTCCTCCTCAGTAATTTATTAGGGTATTTGTGCTAACTTTTCTTTTTGATGCCTTGCTGTCTTTATGAAACTTAGGACAGTCAACACTGTCATCCATTTGGTTGCTGTATTTTTCCTAGACCCTTGATTTATATTCACTATAGCAGATTTGCATTGAAGGCGACATTTGTAAATAAGAGCCATGAAACTGCCTCTTGGCAGAATAGCAGAATACAATAGGGGCGATTAAGCTCACTTCTGATTAATTTTAGAGATTTGTGGTTTCTTCTAGAGGAACATTTTCCATGATTACCAGTTTCATCTAAGTTTACTTTTATGCAGAAGTTCTAGCATTGGAAATGGCAAAATTCTTGACTGCAAAATTGAAAATACAGTTACAAAGACAAAAATCCTCCTTGATCATGGAGTCCTTTCCTACCTCTCACTTTGGAACGCTCAGACAACTTAGTCACAGGGGTTGACTTCATTGCATTTTGTCCCATGAAAGTACTTTTCAGAGATTACTTGTAGTTGCTTCCCTAAGCTGCTAGTTGTTGCTTTTATCTCATGGAATTACCAACACGAATTTTGGTGGGGTTTTGTTTTTGGCTGGTTGGTTGGTGGTTGGTTTTTGTTTTTTTCCTTCAAAAAAATAAAAAAATCTGCTAAGAATGTGAGTTTAGTGACTCAGTTTTCTACTGAGTATTATTTGTGTTCTGGCAGCTTTTGACTAATGGACATGAAACTTGCAGCTTGTTTTTAAGGACTATTTCATGTCACTGTAATAACCAGGAGTTGTGCATTGTACAATTTTAAAAAATATTTCAAAGTTATAATACTATTTTATTGCATGTTTAACATAATTAATGCTCACTATACATTGCATCTTATCAAATTCAGTCATCTTTCTGCTGTGATCAACATATTTTAAAACAATAGTGGAAAAGCTTGGTATTTTGAGTGTTTCATCTAAACTATTTTTCTCTATTCATTATCAGTTTTAGGGACTCGTGCCATTGCACCTGCATTTGAATTCTAATTATAGAGAACCTTCTTTACTGAAGCAGTAAGAGAAATGTGGCCATCTATCATTGGTGGTAGCTAGAAGAACAATGACTGACATTCCTGCAGATAATTCTGGCAGGCTAAAAGGCTTCTTATGGCTAATGGGAGTGGCTAAGAATTCGTTTGAAGACAAAAGGGTCATATATTTTTCTAAAGACAGTTTACGTTTTCTGGGGATTGCAGATTTCAAACTTTTTTCAGCCCTCTGCTGACCTTGAAAGCTTCCTGCAATAATAGAACCAAAATCTGCACAAACAAGCCTTAAATTCCTCAAAACCACTAATGTATCCTGTATTTTTGGCTTTCTAACAGATTTCTCTAAAACAGTTGATGCAGCTGTCATAATTTAACCCCAGCTGCCAACTAAGCATCACAGAGCCGCTCACTTACTGGCCCCCAGTGGGATGGGGAAGAGAACTGGACAGGTGAAAGAGAAAACTCATGGGTTGAGATAAAGACTGTTTAATAGGTAAAGCAAAAGCTATGTGCACAAGCAAAGCAAACCAAGGAATTAATTCAAAACTTCCCATGGTAAGGCAGATGTTCAGCCATCTCCAGGACAGCAGGCCTCCATCATGTGACATGGTTTAATGTGTGGTGTCCCTGCCCATGGCAGGGGGGTTGAAACTATATGATCTTAAGGTCCTATCCAACCCTAACCATTCTATGATTATATGCATAACAGTTACTCGGGAAGCCAAAATGCCATCGCCCTGAGCATACCCCACTTCCCCTGCTTTAAATACTGAGCATGACATCATATGATGTGGACTACCCCTTGGGTCAGTCGGGGTCAGCCGTTCTAGCTGTGTTGTCTCCCAACAACTTGTGCCCCGGCCCCCCCGCCCATCCTCATCGGTGGGATGGGGTTAGAAGCAGAAAAGGCTTTGATTTTGTGAGCACTGCTCAGCAGTAACTAAAACATCCCTGAATTGTCCACTCTGTTTCCAGCACAAATCCAAAAGACAGTTCCATACTAGCTACTATGAAGAAAATGAACTCTACCCCAGCCAAAACCATAGGTCATGTAACTTTTCGAAACAATTAAAAATGTGAAGTATATGCAGATTCTGTAGAAGTTAGTTTTGGCTGTGGCAGTGGTTTCTAGACTGTTTTCTACCACGTATCACCCTCAATAGCAATAGGTGTACATTTTGTTTGATATTTCCACGCTCCCTGTGACTGGTCAATCTAGATGAGTAACAAGCATGTCCATATTTCTTTTTTTTTGTTGTTTTATATTTCTGGATGAGTAGTAAGCAATAACTTTTGGACTCAATCATCCACCCTACGCTTACAAATAAGTTGTCCAAATAACTTCACAACAGTTAGCTCAAAAGCCCAAGATAGGATAAAATACAGGTAATATTTTTTCATCCATAAACAGACGATCTGTAAAAAGTTATATTAGTTCTGAGACCTAAAGAAATAGTAAAAAACCAGATTGTCTTCCTTCTCTCTATATATAAAGGTCAGTTATTCAAATTCTCTACTAGTTTCTGATTGTTTTAATCTAAGAGAGATACAATAGGACTTGAGAACAGATGACATATAGCAGACAAAGAATGGGATAATAAATATATTCAAGACTACTAGTTCACTAGATTTTTTCAAAGGCTTAGCAATTCACACAAACAGTTGCCACACTTCTGATGAGGATAGATAACCAATACATGAATTGTTAACAGTGACTTCTTAATCTTCTTGATTGATTGTCATAAGTATTTGTATGATTGTGTCTGTAGGATGGCTAGAAAGCTTGGTCATAGCTCAAGAAATATTGGGGGGAAAACCAAGTTGTGAAGAGGAATTTTCAAGGAGAGAGGACAGTTTTATTGCCTGCAGCAGAAGGAAAGGCTTTCTGGGCAGATATTGTGAGAGGCAGGAAGAAGGTAGAATAAATTATGAGGACAGCACCTTTAGCGAGATAGAGACAAGATGCAGCTAGAAGCAAGGAGGGGAAGCCAGCATCCTATGACCATCCATCTAGTTCTTGCTTTCACTGGTATCATAACTGAAATCTCAGGAATTAAATTTTATTTAAGGCAGAATAATTTAAGTCATGATCTTGGCATTTGGTGGAGATACTATAATTTAAAAAGTTGATCAGATCTTCCAGTAACAAATCCTGTACTATGACAAGTAATATTCAGGTCATACTTCTCCTTTGAAGTTTTAATGGCCACTACAATTTTATGTTAGTCACTCACTTATGTTTGAAGTAAGCGTGCAAAGCCTTAGCTGTCTCCATTTGTCTATAACTACTTTAGAAGCTTCTGAAGGCACTGAGCTCATAAAACTGCAGGCTTCAAAGGGCTTATTCAAAGATTCCATTCTGCTGCTGCCATTTATCAAAGGGGCACTTTTAAAATATATATCTCTTTATAATAAAATGTTTTTTTAAATATAAACCTGACAGTGTGGATAATTGAAACAAAATCTCCATTGGCTTCAATGGCAGAAGAACTGATATCTATATCAGTTATATATATATATTAATATACATTTATATATAAATAATATTTATATTTTTAGAAATAATGTTATAGTCAAGTAACTTGCTACTATAATGAAGCAGAATTCATTTTTCCCTCTTTTTTGTGGTTGTGTCTATCCTAATTTTTTTGAACTTCACTGGTTTGATCTTGAACTTTAAATCAAATTTTTAGTTTGACCCTGTAATACTGAAAAGGATTGTCTCTGCTAAAGTAAGTAGAAACTCAGTTTCTAAGTATAATTCATCCTATTGGGCAGATGCAAATCTGGAGTAAGTAGAATGTTAGATTGTAATTTAGTAAAAATTAGGGCAAGAATTCTGTCATTTATCAGTCCTGTGATAAATCTTTCAAAGGTCTAGTACATGATGCTAGATAGATGTCATGGCAGCAAGTTATTTTATATCCCCTTTAAACAAGAATAATAATACTTACCTACATCACACTCACAGTGGCATGCTCTCTTGTCCAGTCCAGTTCCCAGGAAAACAGCGTCAGACTTTCCATTGACTTTACTGTGTATTAGATCATCTCTTTAACTCATCGTCTTAATTTCTGTAAAGAATTATGGCCGGAGAGAGAAAAGTGGTCATGGATAGCTATGAAATGGACATGGTATCAACTAGCAGTGATTTTAGAAATGCATCTTTATGGTTATAAAGCGCTCCTACTTCTTCCTTATCCTGACAGTTCACTTGTTTCGTTTGCTCCCACAGTGGACATCATAACATCACAATCTGTTGCCATGGAAATCGCTGTGATTTTGTAAATTCAGCTTTGTGTTGATGAAATCGGACAGAAAAAAAAAAAAGAAATGGGCAATAGGGAAAAGTAGCACTGTCTCTTTATTTAATTTAATAGAAGAAGAAATTTGAGGATTGTACTGTGTCTACCAACCATTGCTTTTTAGATGCTAGTTGGCTTTCCAGACTGATACTTTGCATTCCTCGCTATTGCTGGAATACGTAACACTGTTTGGATGACCATGAGTGGCCTGCTTTAGAAATAAAGCAGCGGCCAAACAATAAAAATTAAGATTAATGCTATTTGATAAATATATGCATTTCCTGGTCTCTGTAGTTTAGTTCTGAAATATGAAGGTAAATTATGGGCTTGCTGGAAGTGGTGTACAAAATTCTGCTCTCATCTTGCCAGTACTGTTAAGGGAGACCAGCATGATACAGTTCTACAGCTAATGTTTTAGATGTTTTAGACTGGATTTATGAATACATTAAAAGAGTTTACCTATGCCTGGAGTTGGAGTTGACTGACTATTTTTTGCTGGATAGGCAAAACTCAATTCTGTGTTTTGGGGTTTTTTTTTTTGGGGGGGGGGGGGTTGGTTTGTTTGTTTTTTGGTTTTTTTTTTCTGTTTTTTTTTTTTACTTCTTTTAAACCTCAAGATAGCTGGAACATTGGAATTGGAAGTCATCCCCTACACACTAAGACCCTATATAGTAAAACTGAGACAGTTAACTCAAAATCCAAAGTTTTGAATACTGCAATAAACCAGGAAAGGCCTTCTTTTGGAGACTAGCTGTTTATTCAAAGTGAATGTGGATACTGAGCCCACATACACATTCTGCCTGCTGTTAAACTTTGCTCTTCTCTGTAAAACAATCTCAACAGTAAAGACCAAAGATGTGCAATCCTGGTAAACTCTGGAGTACAAGCTGTGACTTGTTACTTTGATGAAGATTCTTAGGTGGAATTTATAATCTATTGTGGAGATTTACAGAGGGATTTGTTTTTAAAGTGGGACTTAATTACCAAAATTTCCTCAGATGCTCCATGTAGTTGCTGTCTAACACTGGAGACATGTATCCCATAGCTGTACATGCCTTGAAGTTCTCCAGATGCCTAACATTCAGCTTAAAGCCCAGCCTATGTATTACACTGCCTCACAGTTAAGACAAGTGGAGCACACAGGCCGTTTCATTCTCTGGAGGCTGCTGCAGTTTAAACATTTATGGATCTGGAGAAAGGATGAATGATTGTGATTCTTTAGTTCAGTGGCTACATTTCAGCACAGTGTCTTTTTCAACAGTCAGTCATGGAACAAAGTACTGAAGTAATCCCAGGGGGGGAGGTTTGGGTTTGTTTTTTTATTTCCTGTACAGTGGTTTTTAAAGGCTCCACAATATAACTTGGCAAAAATACTTTTTCTTTATACTAAACAGTTGGATCAGATCATCAACCATTACAGTTCAGACCATAGCTAATGAATCTCTATAATGTGAGGTTGATTTGATCAAATTTTTATGGTAAAAGAATAAAGGGGCCAAAGAAATTACTGCAGTAAATTGACTGAATATTTTGAGAGCTACTGAAAAATTCTTCTTTCCAAATTATAGTGTCAGCAAACAGATACAGACTTAAATTGCATTCACTAGAAATGCATACCTTGAAACAACTAGAGAAAACAGAGTTAGCAAAAGCTTAAAAGGTATGATAAATTGGTTTTCATAAATGTAGGGTAACTGTAAAATATTTCAAAATGGCTCCATGGAAGAAGCATGTGTAACTAAAAAGTAGCTAAGGCAGTATAACTGTATTAAACCCCAGCTTAAATTTTGCTGTGTCTACTTCAAACCCAAAGACAGGGATATGCAGCTTGTCATTTTCCCATTTATAGCATTTATAGAGTCATAGAATAATAGAATAGTTAGGGTTGGAAAGGACCTTAAGATCGGCTAGATTTGTTCTAATAAATTGTACGACCTTTCTCGACTTTGTATGACTTGCTTATATAATGCAAATGTGTACCACTCAGGAAAAATTGTTACAGTATAAGAGCAAACACGCATACATGACCAAGCAGTTTGAGGACAAAGCTGTGATCACATGGGAGCAGTTCCTTCTCAGACTCTAAATACATTTTCAAAGCAGAATTTTGTACCTGGTTAGTTCCTGGATGTAAATTTCAAAATAAATATTGGTATTCAGTGAAGATAATTACTAGAGGCATTATGAGCCTGACTACTTACTGTCAAAAGAAAAAGCTGTTCTTGTTTAATAATGTAAACAGAATGGGAACTCTTAAGTCTAAACCATTCTGAATCACATTACGAGATGAAAATAGCACTTGAAACAATGCAACAGGGATCCCATGTGAATTTGGATTGAAGAGCAGGCTGCAGAATCAAACTATCAACTATGTGTATTGGGTAGACCTTGTCTGCTGATCGGGATGCAAACACTTTTCTTAAGCACTTTGTTCTTTGTGTGCTTTTAGTAAAAGGTAACATATTGATATAAAATCCATTGTGCTGAACCGTTAACATCAAAAGAAAGCTAAGTGGTTAAAATAATAGTTATTGAATAAATTCAGAGATCTACTTGAGTAATAATAAGCTCACTGTTGAAAAAAAAAACCCAATAATCACTATTCACGGTGATGAATCCTTTAAGAGACTGCTTTTTAGGCCTTTCCTTACGCTAAGCAATTGCTATTTGTCCATCCAGCTTGCAAAAGTTCTATCCACCACTTTCCCATTCCATTACATTTTCAGGAATGCCCTGAAGCACCCCTTTCCTTCATTGTGTCAGACACTGTGGGTGCTCTCCCAATGCTCAGACATCGCCAATTGTGAGTCCTTCCTTCCAGCTTCACAGGGGCACTTTCTATCTCCATACCATTCCCTCTTCATCCTTTATATATATGGACTCTTGTGGCTCTTTCCTCCAGACATATCTTTCATGCCATTATTAATTCTTTTATTTCTACAATGAGAAGACAAGCAGAGGTGAGACATTTTGTTGTTATGCTACATGCTGTTAATAGCTTTGATCGGTAGACAATAACAGATCAAATTGTAGTTTCTATTCTGCCAGCTCTGTATCTGAGCTTCATATATTCCCTGTTTAGCTTTCTTTCTCATTGGATTCTGCTTAAATCTGTAAATACCTATGCATTTATGTCTAGGGCATTCTTTGAGAAATTGTAGAACAGATTGGATGTATTATTCAAAATTTTCCATGTTACAACCATAAAGACAAATGACACCAACCTGAGAATAAAACCTTGCTTGATTTGACTACCTGTGCTATCTGCAGCAGTTTTCCTGGGGTGAGCTATTTGGAGGATATACAGAAGCATGTGTGACTTTCATGTTGCTATTAAGGTGAAGCCATTGTGACAAGAGCTATGACTAGTTTTCATAAAGATAGCTTGAAAAGACAAAACCAGGACATTGGCTTTACTTCATAGGTAGGTGAAAGAAGGCAAGGGGCACAGCTAGAGGAACTAGGAACCAAGAACAGCCAGCTAGAGAAAGTTGTGTGATCAAAGTCCAAGAAAAGGGTTTGGGTTTTTTTTTTCATGAATTTTGCCATTAGAGATATTGAGGAGGCCTATGTATTAAATTCCTGAGTTTTGAGGCACTGTAATAGAGCTGTCAAACAAAGATATAGAAAGTGCTACTGTTTCCACTAGACATGACAAGCTAAGGATTCCCAACAAAGTAAGCTGTCGAGGCCACCTGAAGAGGGATAATGAAAGTGATTACATCAGCAAAGAAGAAGGAACAATCCAGGTAAAGAGTTGGTGGATGTTTGATCTTGGAGGGTTGCTGTTACCTCCAGTGCAGTCATCCAAAGCTGTCTAAAAATTAAATAGGCTAAAAGAACAAGAATGCCTAGGATTTCTTCCAGGAACTTCTGTAGTTACATACTAGGCATCAAAGGAGACTTCTTTTGAACCTTCAAATATACAAGGAGGTCACATGCACTAGTGACTGCAGGTTTGGCAACCTATTATTCATTATTTTCTTTTATTGATTGTTTTACAGTCCCCAAGACGTGTGTTGCTTTCTGTGCCGCAAAAAAAAAAAAAAAAAAAAAAAAGGATTCTGTAAAATCTTGGGGTTTTTTACAGGAGTAACAGCAGCTCTCTGTCATTGTTAATGACAATGGCAGACTATTTTTTTCCTATTAACGCTGATTAGGGGGTCTCACATGAATATTAAGTCCAATTTTTATTATGAATGATGTCCTGAAACCAGCAAAAAAATGTCAGGCTCATCTAAGATATTTTCTTATTTAAAGATGACCTTTAAAAGCCTAAAATCACAACAGGTTAATTATTTGGCTTAACCACTTCATTAATTTTTTAAAAACAGAACATTAGATGCAGTACTTGGGTTATACTGACATTCAGGACAAAGAGACAAGTAAAAGCAATGAGAAAATGGTGGAAAAGTAAGGTATCACCCACAAATATAAATAGCCACTAATTAAATAGCTTTAGTTAGAAAAATAATATACTTGTTTTATAACTCTAGGTGGCGGCAGTGGAACAAAATAGAGAAAATGTATTATTATGATTATGATTATGTTTATACTTGCTATTAATACAAAATCCATTAATTAAATTTTTCTGATGGTGTTTCTTGACACAGTATTACTTTTATACTCTAGATGGCAGCATCATCACAAAATACAGAAAAATAAGATTCATTTTATTCTCTCTGTGTCCAAATATGCAGCTCCTTCAAGGTTTTAGAGGTTAAAGTTCGAGAAGTGGAAATGCAATTTCCCGTAGGCACTTTCCCACCAAAAAAGAAGAAAAAAACTAATAGTGATGGTTAAATATCACGTACAATTAGAGGTAAATCACTTCTGAACTAAGGCTACATTCTACCAGGTTTACAACAGTCCATGTTTTACTAATGGAGAACTGATGTGCAAAAAACATAAATCACAGCACGTCTCCAGCTGGGTGCAGAATACTGATCCTTAAAAATCTGTGCCTGTGCTTACCTGTCATGGATCTTGCTTTTGTCTATTAGGAGAATATACAGTTTTTGCAAGAGAAGGCAGTAACAGTAACCAGACCATGTAGTCAGTCTTTAAAGTAGCAAGGTTTTGCATATATCAGTTCACAAGGACTTCATACGTAAGTCTGGGTCAGAGAACTTTGAGGTGAAAAGAATTCACTTGCTTCACTGTGAGACTTCTTCTATACAAAGTTAGAGTAAAACCCATTTCAAATACTGTTTGCATAGAAAGCATCATAGGTGCCAGCTCAGCAGAAGGCTGCTTTGGAGGTAGAAGCAAGAGGGACCGAAGGTGGAACCATATAACCTCAGCTCCCCTGCCTCTTCCTCTACTGTTAGAGACAAGGTCCCAACTGGATGAAAAGCTCAAGCAGTCTAGTAATAGCTTCATATTCAAATCATTACTTGCCAGATGAAGTTACACTGATTGTTGCCCAATGCCATGGTAGAGTCACATTATGGAGGTGATTCCTTTGATATATTTTCAGAGTGTGCTTGTTCAACAGGTATAAATCTGTATGCTGAGGGAGATGACTCACTGTGACCTGTTAATATGATATATGAGCAGGACCATGTAAGAGACCTGAACACTAATTACAAGGTTTCTCCTTCATCACTTAATACATACTCAAGACGGTCTGTGCTGCTTATTGGGGAAAAATTTAAATTTAATTTAATTTTTTTGATATTTTGTTTTAGAAATTATTCAATCTTTCTAGGAAAAAAAATGAAAGCAGGAAACTAAAACTGAGTTGGTATTACCAGTATTAAGCTGAAGAGAAAGTTAAGTCCACTTACTGAGGGAATAATAACTGAAATATTTTGTTAAATAGATATTTGTTACCAATTGATATATCAGATTGGAATTAAATAATCAGATCATTTCCAAAGACTAACAGTAAACTCTAATTCATTATGAGCTCTTTGATTATAAACCCTAAAGAATTCCATCTGCTGAAGTCTGTAATTCAGGATTAATATTCTGATAGGGGAAAACAAACAAACAAAACCCAATCAAACAAAAAACTTCAGCACCTGTACAAAACTCTCAGAGAAAGATATGAAGGTGTCCTTCCGGTTCCTCTATGGTGGCTAATACCATCCTTTTCTCAGAAGTAAGTTTATCTAACTGTTGTTTCAGACTACTTAAAACTATTTGAAAATTTTCTGGCACTTTTCCCAGATAAACTCCAGTTGGTTATAATGAACAGGCCTAACTGCATTTTCAAATCCTAAATTAAATTAAAAATATTTTGTGTGTCTTTCATCAATGAAAAACAGCGACAAATGTAGATAAAGGAAAAAGCAGATATTGAAGATTGCAAAAAATCTGCAACTTTTCTGTTCTCTAGCCTTACAGTCTCTTGGAAGAAGAAAAGTAATCCCAGAACCAACTGCTGGTGTGGATACTGTGCTGCTCACTAGAGGCTTTCTTCAGAACCCAGTGATTCTGGTATTCATCAGAAAACAGCAGTCTGCACTAAAGCTCTGCAATTAGATGTTCTGAGGTTTCTATTTTCTGGTGAATACCACATGGACTATGAAGCATGCTACAAGATTTATGCCTTTGGCAGTCCTATGTAACTTAATGGTTGCAGCCAGTGGTGTGCATAGAATCAGAGTTTTCTGAGGATTAGGCATAGTTTAGCCATTTGTCCTGTAGGTACAAGTACCTGCTGGGGAGTTTGTTCCAGAGATACAGTGATTCCATGGAAATAGTATTTTTTCCTATTAAAATTAGATTCCTGTTGAACTTAACACTGTGGCATTAATTTTGCAAGATGCGTATGTGCACTTTCTCTCTTTTACTCCCTCCATGTTGTAGCTAGATTCACAGAAAAGCTGTTCTACTGGTGGGATGAAAAAGCACAGTGAAAGTAAGGGCGTTGTATCCTTCACCTGGGTAACATCTCTCTGTTCCTTCTCTGCTCTGAATAGATTCTTTCAAGGCTTGGACAACTCCTGATAGTAGAGATGCCATTAGCTGATGCCAGCTAATGCTGCTGTTCAGATGAGGGCAACAACTGCTGCTGCCTTCTCCATAGTAATAGTTATATATATAGTCATAGTAGTAGTGCTATTTTCTGTCCACCATTTAAATTGTCAGCTAAATAGCAGCTATATACTGCAAGAGACTAATCAGCAGGGTTCATCTTTTTATTTCCTCTTTATTGCAGGCTCTGAATATTTCTTTAGAGGGGAGTTCCTGTGCCTTAAACTGCAATATTCTTACCTGCTGTCTGACCTACTGTTTAGTTATACAGTAGGTTAACTAAAACTACTGTTTAGTTGTACAGAGAAAGGACTGAAGACATGTTCTAGAAAGATTATCTTGAAAGTGGAGTAATGCAGGAAGAGGAATGACACAAGAAGGTGATAGAATGTATGTTTTTATTCAGAGAGGAAAAAATGCACTGAGACACAAACATTTTCTGCCTGTGCAATGAGTGCCTGGCTTGTTGATACAATGCCACTTCATTGAAGTGGTCCTCTTAGCCTGTGAGATACCATCGTTAGCCAGAGGCATAAGTTACTCCTTGCTTTGTGAACTACTAAAATGATTAACCATAGAGGTGTGTTTATTTACTGAAATGAGACGATGACTGAAGATGCTGAAAAGCACCAGCTGAGACTGACACAGAATCCTTGCAGCAGAAACTGGTCTTCTTTGAAGTGTTCTCCGGCACTTTTTTTTTTTTATGCTTTGTGGACTTTTCTTATGATTTCTAACACACAGCCCCACCCTCTCCCTTTATAGTCTACACTGTAGGCTACACTGGGTAACCAGAATCCTAAAGAAAGTGATTCCCCAGCACCTTGATCTGCCTCTTGTAGACATTCTCTAGTGTTAGTGCCTTGGAAATACCAAGAGCAGGGTGATCAATAACAAATATTTGATTTTTAAAAAGGTATCTTTGCTTAATAGCATGTGAAAGAGAACTTTTCTGGAAGTGTTGTGGTTTAAGCCCAGCTGGCAACCCAGAACCAAGCAGCCGCTCGCTCACTTCCCCCTCCTTCCTCCCCATGCTCCTGGAGAGATGGGGAGAAGAATCGAAAGAATGTAATGGGATGGGGAGGAGAATGGAAAGAATGTAACTCCCACGGGTTGAGATAAGGACAGTCTATTAACTAAGGTATAACACAGACCACTGCTGCTACCACCAATAATAATAATGATAAGGGAAATAACAAGGGAAGAGAAT
>WYDI02018386.1:0-14986 GCA_009867235.2 Psittacus erithacus
TAATCTTTACCACAGAGTTATTTGTAACCTTTGGGCTTTATACCAATCAGCAGCTTATCACTAAGGGCTTTGCGCCAGTGGGCAGCTTGTTACTGAGGGCAACTAAACACGAGCAAGTGTGAATAGGATGTAAATAACCGTGTGTAACTTCAATAAAGGGGCAATCGCTTGATCACATTGATCATCTCTGTGTTGTCCATGACTCCCGCGTCAACAATAGAACATTCACTTCTCAACTGAAAATGGTTAATTTATTTCTAGACGTGTTTCACAGCTATAAGCTGATATACATATATTGTGTATTAAAAAAAAAATTAATAGACAAGAAACATTTTATGTTACAGTTTACATGTTCTTTATAGTATTAATTCAATATCACAAGTTGCAAAATAACAGCAAAATGTACCAAAACATCTTTCTAATAAGCTAGGAGAAAAATTAAGTTGCAGCAAAAATACAGTATGAGTTAATGTGCCCTTTATCAATTGCAAACATGCTGACAGACTTGAAGAAAAAAATTAAAAAGCATTATTTTAAAATTGCAAGATTGTTTACTTTCAGGATCAAGAATTCAGGAAGATTTTAGGACAGTCTTAGGATTTAACAAGCTTCTACAAAATAAGCCTAACAGGACTCTCTCCTGACCCCCAAAAGAGGATCTAGTGGCAAAACAAGATATATAATGTACCTTTAAAGTATAATGATTTACAAAAATACAGCTTAACTGACATAAGTTGAAAGACTGACTATGAATTTGACTCAATAGTCAGCAGCTATTAATTTGGTCTTATAGAAGCTACATATAAACTCTTCACAAAATGAGTTATCTACATTGTATTACACAATAATCAACTTTTCCAGGAGAAAAAAAATAAAAAATCTCATGTAAAACCTCTAATTAGATGGAAATTTCAGCTGCCAAGATCTTGATAGAAACAGCCTGTATGAGTCAAGCATGGTCTGACAACCCCTGAATGTGACCTGCTCCCAGTGGAAAGCAGTAAAATGCTCTACTGCGCATAGAACAGTATATATGAATATGAAAAAAACCCAGATAAATTACTGACAGGTACATCTGAATAGGAGTGCTTCTTAGCCACTTATCTGTAGCCAGGCAAGCTTGTTTCACCTCAGTTTAAAAGATAAAGACACATGGCAGGCTGCCTCTGCAAGTTCTCATTAGGCAAACAGCCTGTATTGTCCATTAGTGGAAAAGTCTCTCTATTATTTAAGAAAATGTGACAGCAATGGAGGTGAAGTGAAAACTATCTGATGGCAGGAAATTAATCAGTGCATTGCAAAGCTTTTTGCCTTCTACAATTTTCACCATCCTTTTTCTCTTTCCAGCTTTTTATTTGACAGCTCAAAAGCCCCAGGGTTGTAGCCATGGCAGAGGTCAAGAACATAACAGCAAGACTATAAAATAAGGCTGTTTCAGGGAAAAAAGTTGCCAAACAAAGAAGTTTATTGAGTACTAGACAATGAGATGAGAGCCTACATCTCAGCAAATTTAATTTTAGGAGGTGACACTGCTTTTGAAAAAAACCACATTAAGAACCTTAGAAAAGATGTGGGACATTTGCATACTCTCTGAAACCTAATACAACTAAGAAATACCAAAATATCTGTCACAATATAAACATTAGAAAGTTTACTTTGTGTTGGGAATATTTATAAATATGCATAACTAGTAAGTAGCCTGCCTTCTAAAAAATAACCACATCAATCAGAAACAATTACTTTAAAATTTTCATAAAGTAAGATGGTGCTTATATCAAGGTCAGTTAGTGCATGTGTATTTTACTAAAGACAAGATCATTTCATTATAATACTCAATTAAAAATAAACAGAAAATGTACTGTCTTCTGCTTCCTTTAATAAAGAAAAAGGTTTGCAATGCTATAAATGTCAAGATGAAAGCCAAGAGTTATACTTATATTCTTCACTCTTGGAAATTTAGAGCTTTACATAATTAGTAGTAGCAATAAGGTGAAGTTGAATTATCTTTCACAATGTCCAGTAGTACTCTTACCAGGTCAAAGAACAGACTGGGTGTCTGATTGGAAAACCTACAATGCAAATTCCTGCTAAAATAAGGAAGGCAAAGACAGGATCTTATCTTCCTATTCTGCCAAATTGTTAATCTTTTCACATATACATATTCAGTATGTGCAAAGAATTAAATAATTTTAAAAGTATGAGATGGCTTCTGCATAGGTGTCTATTCAAATAAGATTTTGATGATAGACAAAGACTGTCTATTGTTAACATCTAGCTATAATTATGATGCATGCATCATATAAATATGTATTCTAAAGTAAGTCACCCATTAAATACTGTTATGTTCAAACACTGATAGTTTTAGAATGCTGGAGAAGGACTCTTCATCAGGCATTGCAGTGATAGCACAAGAAGTAACAGGTTCAAACTTAAACAGGGGAAGTTCAGATTAGATATAAGAAGTTCTTTACTGTGAGGGTGGTGAGACACTGGAACAGGTTGCCCAGAGAAGTGGTAAATTCTCCATCCCTGGCAGTATTCAACGCCAGGCTGGACAGAGCCTTAGGCAACATGGTGTAGAGTGAGATGTCCCTGCCCATGGCAGGGGGGATGGAACTAGATGATCTTAAGGTCCTTTCTAACCCTAACTTTTCTATGATTCTATGATTCTATGATATATAGCTGTATCAACATTTTGCATTCTCCAGATTGTATATTAACATATATGATTCAAGCAAGAATAATTGTGGTGGATTGCTCATGGTGGATGAACAGTTTCTATTTTTAAACTGTTTCTAGATGACAAATTTTTCTATCTAGTCCCCACCCACACAGATACCAATGCAGTATGTGGCTGGAAGAGGTAAATAGCATTGTGTTTAGAGACCTGGGGTTATTTTTTCTGGTTTTCATATTAAGATTTCATACCTGTTTTCAAGACTGAGTTAGATGTTTAAAGTGGGAAGCTTGGATGAAAAATTATACATGTTCTTTTTAAACTTACACCTGTGTTTTTCTGCATTGTTATAACTGGTAAAGTTAAGGTCAGAGTCTAGGGAAGTATATGTCATTATTCTATCCTTATCTATTACAACTTAAGAACATAATAATCACAGGAAACAGGGCATAATTATTTAGTTTTAAATTTGAAATATTGTCTTAAATTATTTCAGGCAAAATAGGTAACTTTGCAGACAGAAATGGAATTAATTTACCTCAAAATTAGTTAGCATGTACTGATTTCTACCATATTATCTGCCAAAATGTTTATTACTGTACCATGATATTCAGTAGAGGTGTGGAGGGAAAAGAAACAAATGATCTGTACAAAGAATGCAGTAAGACTGAAGCACTGAACAGTCTTCAAACAAAAAAGGAAATACAGTGAACAGCACTAGCAGAACAAATAAAGATATTTACAAGAATAAAAAGAGTTTTTAAAAAAGAAAGTCTTGATAAGTGATATCAAGAGAGGAACTGGATGAAGAAGAAAGTTTTGTACCATTGTGTAAGGTTGCTCTAAGAACTATGTGCAGAGTAACCAGATCTAACTCAAGGTAAAAAAAAAAGACATAGCATATTAAATAGAAAGGATTCATATCTCTAGAATAATTAGAAAAAATTTTATTAATCAAAATCAAAGAAGTTCCATTTTGTCTTTAAAAGATTTCATCCACAGAATTGCTTGAAACACTTAACAGCAAGTTGATAAGCTGTGAAAGTACTAAAAAAACCTCAAACAGAATGCATAAAATCATAGAAAACATTATTATTCATATTAGCCATATGAACCCAGATATAAAATTAAAGCATTTTGAATGTGCTTATAAATATTTTGATACCCTTTTTTTAACTATTTGCAGATAACTTGAAAATTTTCATGTTTAATACTATAATTTAGCTCATTTGTTGCCCAGTGTAGAACAGTTAATGTCTCTGAATAAGTGATGCACAGCTTTAGCTAATACTCCATGAAACATTTTCCTAGGTTGCAGCGCATAGAAAAGAGATATGCAACTGTGATCACTGGCTGAAAAATCAGCTTCTCAGTTAACTGGTCCAAGAATCAATGCACAATTGATTTATAGCAAGTCTCAGCTTGACTAAAGATCCTGGTAAGGAAAGATGACATGAATGCTTAGAAACATGAACTGGAACTTTTCCAATTAAATTCAGGGTGCTTATGACACATACAGTTTAGAGGAAAAAAACCCCCAACATTTTATTAGAATGAATTCTCAGCAGCAGGGTCATTGCTGCATGGATCTCACGGCAACCTAAGCTCTCTCCAGTCAAGCGTCTATGAAAAAGAGTCCTCAGCTCCTCTTATTCTCAAGCTTACCTCAACTAAAAGCAAAAAATCTAGTGACTGCCATAGGTGATAATAAAACAACACAGCCTTGTAAAACTACAATTACATTTCGATAATAGGGATGTAAGTCACCTTCTCAATTAGCACTGCCTTCTGTGAGACATTTTTTTCTTGTGACCAGAGGCTTCATGTATCCCTGACCCATTCAGCTTCAGCTACTCAGCACAGTAGAGGTATTGAGCTTGCTTCAGTGCGTACCATAGCCTAATAAGGAACAGTTAGAAACAGTACTTTAAAAAGATGTCTTTAGAAGACTGGAGGTGTGAAACATAAGCACATTTTAGAATTTCTGTGCATATCACCAGTTCAATAAAAATACTCAGATTGTGAATTGTAGACGCTTAGAGAACCGTGTTATGGTAATTAATAGATTGCATCCAGTGCAGTCTTATGGTCCAATATTTATCTGATAGGTTGATCTTGGATGACTGCCAGATGACCGTCAAGCTGCTATCTCACTCCCCTTCCTCAACAGGACAGGGAGAAACTACAATGGAGAAGCTTGTGCACTGAGGTAAAGATAGGGAGCTCACTCATCTGTCACCATCAGGGGCGAAACAGATTCAGCTTGAGGAAAATTAATTTGATGCATTGCCAATTAACAATAGAGCACGATGATGAGAAACAAAGGTAAAACCTAAAATGTCTTCCCCCCATATTCCCTTTTTCTCAGGCTCAACTTCGCTCCATCATTTCCAACTCCTCTACCCACTCCATGCCACACCTCCAGGAGGCGCAGTGGAGAGGAGAAAGGGGGGATCAGTCCACAACAGCTCCTCCCTGCCTCTTCATCCTCCTCATACATTTTCTCTGCTCTTGGATGGGGGCCAGTGCCTGGAGCACCTTCTCCCTTTCTTTTTCTCTCACCTTGGTGTTACCAGGGCTGTTTCTCCCACTTTTTCCTCCCAACTCCATTCTTTGCATGGCATTTTACCCTTTCTTAAACACACTTTCCAGAGATGCTGCTACTTTGTCTGAGGGGCTTAGCCGTTGGAACTGACTGGAAGCATCTGTTTCCAGCACAGGGTAGCCCTGGTCTCTCCTCAGATGGCCCTGCAGTCCCCACTGACAGCACCTGGGCACCTGCACCCAGGACCGCTTATAACAAGGACTTTTCAGTGATGTAAACCTGCCTGTAAAATATTGTATTTTTTAACTCATTTCACTACATACAGACCTTACACAGAGGAAAACTATTCATTAAAAAGGAAATTAAGATGTGATTTAAGAAATTTGTGCTGCATAAGGTAAATATAAGTGGCTTTCCCTTTCTGTCTAAATCTATCAAAAAATATGGACCCTTTGTCCCTTGCTCCATAAATAACTTTTGTCTGCTTCTATAATTTCTCTTCCACATTTTATACCAACTTCTTGTTGTTCCTTTAAAGCTGATTTTCTGATTTCACATATTTGAGGAACTGAAATAGCAATATACAGGATAAAACTGGGTAATAATAAGCATTAAATGACTTCAGACATTAGTAGCAGGTATGGTGACTCACCTGAGGCTGCCAGAAGTACCTTGTTTTCAATTATTTCCGAAAAAGGAAAACATTTACAAACAGAAATGCAGAAGTCACAGTAAAGATAATTCTACTTTCAAAAGCATCTCTTCTACTTTAAAGTAAAAATTTCACTGAAATTGCATGCAATTGTACCTCCATATTGCCCACAATTTCACATTCAACCTAGTGTTCCATATTGCCATCCTTCTTTCTATCAGCTTCAGTTAATTTTTTATGGCTACCTCCAGCATGAATGCAAGGAGAACCAGACTCTTCACATCTTGAAGACAACCGTTTCTGATATCTTGCATTAGTGCTACAATTAATTATCCTTTTCAGTATATTCATCCAAAAAAAGAGTAAAATAAAACTCATAATAATAAAACCCCTGCAAACTTCACCATCAGTCCCAGTGAAGGGAAAACATACCTAAAGCTGTAAAATTGTAAACCTGTGAAAGTGCATCTTAATTTCCTAGTTGAGCACTATGCAGTAGAGAAGAATTTCCAGTTTGTATAGCAGTGTCATTGCAAGAAAAGAAAGTACTACTTCAATTTAAAAAAAAGATAGTCACTAGTATTTACAATGTTATGCTTTTGCGATTAATACCTGAAGCATGACTAATTGTAATAAAGTATAAATAATGTTTAATTCAAATTAAAAATTCAGTTGGGAAATATTATTTACATCAAAATTAAGACTTGAAGAATAAATCATCAATAAAGTGACAACAAAAGATATGGAAAAATAATTATTCACTTTGTAAAAAGGGGTTTTAACGTGTCTGATAGGATGAAATAAAAAAAAAAAACACTTAGAATTATCTAAAGAACTATTCTTTGTGGTGAAATTTTAACCTTATTTTAAGAAGCTTTAGTACCATTTGTGAAATAAAGATGACACAATCATAAAATACATAAGTTCTAGCAATTCGCTAGAGGAACCACAGTATTTTATAATTGTCAAATCTAACTATACTTGTGGCAATAACATCAATCATCAAGATGCAGGCTGGTATTTTTTGTAAATGGGTAGTATCTGTTATCACAGTTATTTTCAATTTCCTGAAACTTTTAAAATTTTATTTCAGATTAGGGTTGTATGAAATATGTGTAAAAATATATAAACTAATATGAAATCTAACTGATGAATCTAAGGTGTTGCAGGAAGTCACACAACCCTCTGCTTAACAGAACTGCATTTCACACCTAAAAAGATCTTTAGCTTTCCTTCAAAAATAAAAACATAATTTTATAATTGAAAAGCATAAATAAAACCCGAAACTAAACAACTTCCCCGAATATATTTCCTCCAAACGTACTTCTAGGGTTGAAAGGAAGGAGACTACACACTGTGTAGTCAGAAAAGCCAAGCCACTCTCCACCATTTATCAGCAGTCCTGGTCTAGTGGGCAGATCCCAGAGGATTGGAGGCTGGCCAACGTCATGCCTCTCTACAAAAAGGGCAGGAAGGAAGACTCCCAGAACTGCAGGCCTTTCAGCCTGACCCCAGTGCTGGAAAGGCTGTGAAGCAGATGACCCTAAGTAAGCTCACAAAGTGCATGTGGGAAACCAGAGAGATCACGCCAGGTTAGCACAGGTTCATGAAGGGCAGATCCTGCTTGACCAACCTGATCTTCTTCTGTGGCAAGGTGACAGTAACTTTGATAGTTTTTGAAAACCTGCAGGAGCTAATAATCCATGGATGCATGTCACTGTCAGTGATAAGTGAACATGCTTGTTATGATACATCCTGTATCCCTCTGCAAGAGGTAGTTATCTCATGAAATTGTTTTTAATATCAGACAAATGTCTGATCATATTTCAGTTTCAATAGTTTGACTCTTATGGAAAAGCATACCAGAAGCCTGTGACAGCAGACCAAAGTTAAGCTTTATGATGGTGTTATTCGGTGTCTCAGGGACCAAAAGCAACAAAAATTTGTTAAGAAACATTACTCTGTCCTCCATCTTTAATACAAGACACCCTTGTGAGTTTCTTGTAAAATCTTTAAAGTGTTGAAAGATGTGGGAGGGACATCTGGAAGATGTGGAGAAGCATAACTACATTTCTTATTTTTCATTTACATGAAGTAAATTCTTATATAAATTGAAACCATTACAACTTCAAGGCTTAAATACCAGATGAGACAATCAAGAGATCTAACCAAAAAACAGCAAATTAGGTAAATTACATAACCTTTACTGTGTCAGGCAACTTGTACTGCTATTGCCTTAATGAGAAAGGTATTTCATCTTCAGCTAAAGCTCAACAGTCACATCACCTCTTTAGTCTTCCACATCTTAATATAAGATTGGGAAAAGAAACTGAAGAATAGCACTTCTCACACAAAAAATTAGGTGAAATATAGGACTTCCTCTCCTGATTTCATTGTTTGAATTTGAAAGACATAGGGCAAATAGGCTGTTCATTTTTGGTAAAACCATTGTTCAGAGATAGGTCACCCTAATCAGTCTAAGCATGTGACAAGAAACTTGATAGTCTTAAAAAGAAGAGTGGAATTACTTCTGGCTCAGGACACCAAAGTGGCTGATAGCTACACAGTAATTAGCATAGAACTTTCTTTAGGCTTATCTGTAAAATAAAATATCAGTTTCTTTGATGCAAAGCTGTAATAACTGAATAAATGTTATAAAACTTCAAAACCTTCGTCTTGACTATTTTATATAACAGATATTTATTAAAAATGTTAGCCTACAGCAATTCCCAGTCTTTATTAGTGAGAGTTCCCTAATGTTTCCTCAATGTTCCACTTGTTTTGGTGACCTCATAGGAAGAGGTAACACATACATACCCACTCAAACATTCATGATTATGCACAGTGATCTTATTTCATACTATGCAGTATAGGAATTAGATACTCTCCTCATAAAGGTTTAAAACACAGTTCTGATACTTTGTCTGCTTTCACAAGCAGTGTGATGATTACTAGTAGATTAGCAGGTCAAGGCAATGAGGACCCCACAGCTACATTAAGCACACTTGGATGGGGGGTTGTATGGCACTAGTTAGTCTGACCATCTGGACTACACTCATTCAGTGCTAGAGTGCCACAAGGGCCAGCAGCAACCTCTGGACTGGGGGCTGGAAGCAGTGGAGGGACACCATGGTGGGCAGCAAGGCAATTTCTGGCAGACAGAACCAGACCTGCTTCTCTGTCCAGGAACAGGGCAGTCAGGGGCACTGGAGCAGCCCCAGGCATTAGGCACGCCCATAGGGAACATCAGTACCTGGCCTGGTGAGGGGAGGCAGGCTGGACATGGCTGTAGGGATGGATCCATTTTGAGGTTGGGCCAGGCTATTAGACCACAGATGGACTGGTGTGAAACTTTTTTTTCTCACAACTACAGATAAACCCATACTTAACCTTTAGTGAGTCCAACAGAGAGAAGCTGGCAAAGACAGAAGCTACAAGGGAAAATGAAAAAAAAAATAAAAAATGAAAGGGGTTCAGCAACAAGATACTACAGACAAGGAATGAGTAAGAAGGACAGGAAATTATATCAGTACAAGAAAAAAAACTCATTCTCATACAACAGAATGAGCTGTAAAATGTAAGGTCTTATGGTTGAAAGCATATGTTAAAGCAAAAATTAATGGTTTGTGTTCTTATCCAGATATGATGAGAGTTCCCAGTGGTTTGGAAACCTCTTAGTATGAATTAATATGAGTATTTGGTAGGCACTGAAATGGCACAAGCTCAGTTACTATTCTGGATTCTCATGTCTGCACTACGGAAAGCATGTTTTGCTCAGTTGGAGTGGATTTTCCAGTTTACTTTCATTTGAAAGTAATCTTGTTTATATACACTTTGCAGTCAAACTCAATCATAATAAACAAGGAGGATCAGGAGGTTTGTTTCAGAAGTGCATTACTGCTCCAAACTAAAATGTTAATGATGATTCATCATCTGTCAAATGTAAATGTGGGGAAAACTGCAAGAAACACACTCTCATTAAGATAACTTTCCCCTGCTTTTCTGTTGCAGGTCCGTCCCTAGAGAAGCTGTAAACATTGTTCATCTTCTAACAGAGTGCAGCTTCCAGACTATATTCAAATATTGGCAATACGCACTGGCTCAAAGTCATGAAATTTGCATAGCGCAGGCAAAGCATATTTTAAAAAATCAGATTTTAAATTAGTGTACTAGTTATTGTCTTATCAGATACTATAAAACTAGATCATTTAAGTTCAGAATGAGATGAATACCAAGGAACACAGATTACCTCAGATACATAGATGAAGAAAAAATTGATCAACCAGATGGAAAAACTGCAAAATCCACACGGTAAAAGCAGTAATTTTAAAATAAACTGACTTATCCACCTAGTGAGGCATCTCTCCTACTCTCTACCTTTGCTATTACACAGTTTAATGTCAGCAGTGTATTATTTATGAAGAAATGTGTCATGATGAGCAGCATACATAGTTCTGTTGCCAGATACTAGAACTATGAAGAAAAATTACTGGTTTTTATTTTCCTTCATTTTTTTCCAGCTCCCTCTTAACTGACCAAAATTTTTATAACGATAGTAATTTTTAAAAATATCAGCTGGTAAATCTAAAAATACAAAGCTGTAAGCATAGTGATGATTGAACTCCAGCTTTTTTTTTTTTTAGAGATTCAGTAGGAAAAAAAAACCAAAACAACCCTCTGTATGTTTTATATCAATTCAGAAAAATGTGCAGCTCATGTAAAACAGTTTTCTTTTCCTGAAAAAAGATAGGCAATTATTTAAGGAAGTGGAGACACTTTACTCCCTCACAGTAAATTAAAATTTCTGACCTCAGCAAAACAAGACCACACACAAATATCTTCATTCTTGTAACAAATTAGGAGTGACCTCATAAAGAAGAAAGACAGTGTAGGCTTTTTGAGTATATCCTTCCCATGGTTCTTTTAGAGAAATTATAGCTTGAAAAATTATGCATTGTCTTTTCAAATTCTTGTGGTTTCTTTACTTCAGTTCTTGTCTGCAAACCTTTTTTTATGTTCCCCTGCACAGTAATAGTTTGTGTATTTTTCCAAAGGTGTCTACATTTTAGAAGTGGATTAAGCAATAACTGATATTACTCTTTTTTATATACATTTGAATAGTATTTTGCAATGAAAGGTGCTTTGAACATGTGAAAAATATACAGTAATAGTATAAAATGAGTTTTGGAAGGCAAGATAAAAAGAACCTTAAAGAATCAATAAGGTTGTTATATTTTTCTTACTCAGAAACAGAAAGCAGAATATGTTTTTTATCACTGTCTCCATTATCCCTTATTATTTCTTAATGACATCGCCATTTATCAGTTGTGAAGTTTAACCAAGACTTAGCATAATTTAAAACTGTAATGTTCAATGAAGAATGATCCACACAATCCTTACAATAAGTGTTGGTGTCCTGAGGGGAGCAATAGTGGTCCTTTATGTTTTCTGCTTCATCTGTGAGAATCTTTAGAAAGTCTTATTATTGTAACAAACAAATGCTCCACAAACTCCAGTTAATTAATTCTTGAGGAACCCTGTCAAATTAGGTAATAATATTCCTAGTTTATATATTAGGAAAGGAATTGTTCAGATCATGATAAAATTTGAAACAAAATCTTATTTTTCTGAATTTAAAATTATTTTCTTTATTGCTTACTTGTTAAATGCAATGCATTTTTATAATACAAGGATTATATGCAGCTACAGAATCACAGAAGTCATAGAATCATAGAATAGTTTGGGTTGGAAGGAACCTTCAAAGATCATCTAGTCCAACCACCCTGCAATGAACAGGAACATCTTGAACTAGATCAGGTTGCCCAGAACCACATCCAGCCTTGTCTTGAATGTCTCCAGGAGGCACATTCACCACCTCTCTGGGCAACCTGCATCAGTATTTACTACCACCACTGTAAAAAAATTCTTGCTCATATCCATCTGGGATCTCCTCTCTTTTAGCTAAAAAACATTACCCCTCAGCTTATCACAACAGGCCCCACTAAAATGTCTCTCCCATCTTTCTTATAGACCCCTTTTCAGAACTGAAAGGCTGCAGTAACGTTTCCCTGGAGACTCCTCTTCTCCAGCCTGAACAATCCCAACATTCTCATCCTCTCCTCATAGGGGAGGTGCTCCATCCGTCTGATCATTTTTGTGACCCCTCTCTGGGCCCTCTCCAACAGGTCCATGTCTTTCCTGTGCTGGGAATTCTGGAGCTGGACACAGTAACTATGTGAGATCTCACCAGAGCAAAGGAGCAGAATCACCTCCTTTGACCTACTGGCCATGCTCCTTTGGATGCAGACTCCTTCTGGGCTGCATGTGCACATTGTTGGTTCATATCCAATCCTTCATCCACTAGTATCCCCAAGTAATCCTCAGTGGTACTTTCAGTCTCCTCATCCCCCAGGTATTTGTTCATGTACAGTATTTGCTTTTCTGTTCAGATTTCCAATAGCCAAAGCAGCACGTATGTTTCTGTATGTCATTGGCACACTGTTAAAAATGCAACCCTTTTTCTGAAAAAATGTCCATGTCCTAAATTATTTAAAAGCAATTTTTGTTAGTTTCAGTTATTTGTAATAAGCTTTTAAATGCTGTATTTATACCCCAGGTGGAATAGAAAGAATTCCGAATTCTCAAATCTTACTGGACATGCAGAGAAAACAACACATCTCACACAACAAACTGTAATGGTGTGGATTTATTTATGCGTCCATACACAAATTATTAAAGATAATTATTTACCTTGCCATCAGCTTCCTTTCACATAGTTCCAACATTTTAATTGGAATTAAGACTCATGAGAGTGTGCCTTATTGATTCATTAACAACTGCATCAAGTGTACTGTCAAGCATAAGTTTAAAGTTTGAATACTTCCAACCTCCTGAAAGATTTATTAGCAAATCACTTGTGAAAAACTTAGTGCAGATCATTATCATAATATGGCATTGAATTATTGCATATTATTTACAGAGGAATATATAAAAACAACTTTGAAAAATATTGCAATTACTGAAAAAGTTTGGAAGGGAGGAAGATGACAAGTGATAGAAAAAGATGCAAGTTAAAAAAAAAAAAATCTGAATAATGCTTCAGAATGGTGATGCTACAGTGAAACATACATTAAATATAACGAGATACTGAGATACTATATTTAAAAATATAGATGCTCTGCACAGGTGGTCTTTTTTCTTTAAAATGATGTTCTTCAGTATAATGCAAACAAAAAAAAATTAGGCCTTATAGCCATATGTCATAGGTCATATTGTCAACCCAAACCTGAGTAAAGTTTTGTAAGTATAAACTTTGGATATTATGATGAAAGAGCACATAGTAATGAGACAACATACTTTGACTGAGTGTCTTGGGTTCAGCAGTAGCAGTCATTTTTCTCCTTCTTAATAGCTGGTGCAGTGCTGTGTTTTTGACTTTTAGACTGGGAACAGCACTGATAATACAGACGGTTTAGTTACTGCTTAGAATGTTTAGTCTGACCAAGGACTTTCTGAGTACCAGGGAGGAGGGGAAGCAGTGAGAAAACAGAGACAGGACACCTGACCCAAACTGACCAAAGAGATATTCCATATCACAGCATGTCATGCCCAGGATGTAAACTGGGAGTCACCCGGAAAGGTTAGATCACTGCTGGGGTAGGGCGGGGTATTGGTCGGCAGGTGGTGAGCAGTTGTATTCTCTTCCTTTGTTATTTCCCTTATTATTATTGGTGGTAGCAGTAGTGGTTTGTGTTATACCTTAGTTACTAGACTGTTCTTATCTCAACCCATGGGAGTCACATTCTTTCTATTCTCCCCAGTAGGTGTCACTTTACAGCACTCACATGCACAGGACAGGGAATGAGATCACTTGGAAAGACACTTGAAAAAAGGATTTAGCAAGAAGATAGAACATGATCAGATGCTGGGCTTGGTCAAACAAGTGTACTGACTTGCAATGTTTTATATGCAATTGGCATATTTATTATCCCTGGCTATTACTTTCTTTGTTTCTCACTGATCCCTTTCCCCTAAATATTCCTTAATAAACTTTGCATAGTCTCGCAGTTCCCCTTGAAAATCCCAAATTCTCACATTGATCTTGTTTCCCCTTTTCTATCAGCTGTAAAGTACAAATGGCCTTCTCTAAAGATGTGCCTGGGGTTTTGAAAAGGCCTATCTTTAGTAACTGGAATGCTGTTGGTCTTGGCCATTGTCTCTGTTATCCCTTATCCTCTAATAGGTTTATGTCTCCCTGTGGTCTTATTTATCACTGACTCATTTACTTATTACCCACTTCTGCATTAAAAAAGATCCTTGATTATTGGATGACCTTGATGAAGCAGATGCTTTCACCTTTAATATAACTTTACAGCCTTGCTTACTGAATTCCAGATTACCCATCTGCCATCTTGACTTCCACCTCTGACAGTGATGCTCAACAAGGAGCCACCAATGGAAAATTATAATTTTTTTGCACCTGAAGAGATAATTGCACCTGTACCTTTTTGAACAACGAGGTAGCTCCTCACCCCTGCTACTGCTCTTGTTTTATAGCTGTCCTACATTTTATTATTGCTTTCTCTGTTCTCATAGCATAGCCATACAGTTCATTCGTGTTTCATTCTGTGATGCAAACACTGGCATTCATCATTGTCTAAGTTCTTTGAAAAATGAGCAGCAGCACCATTTTTTTCTTTCTATTTCCACTGAAATTTTCTTATATTCCATTAACTAGATAATATTATTGCATGTCAAAGGGTCAGATGTAACAATTTCATATTGAAGACCTTTGTTCTCACCAGAAAGGTTTTAAACAAGACAGTTTCTGCCTACAGTTCCTTTGTGCTTTTCTCCCTCCATGTGTGCTAACCATATGCTCACTTGGCGCGTTAGGCTGTTAACCGAAATGTTGGTGACTCGAGCCCACCCAGGGACGGGAGGAGATCTTCATCGAAAGAATGCAACCCCCGCGAGTTGAGATAAGAACAGTCCAGCAACCAAGGCACAACACAAACCGCTGCTGCTACCACCAACAACAACAATGATAAGGGAAATAACAAGGGAAGAGAATACAATCACCACTCGCCGATCGAGCAGAGAGAGCTAGCCC
>WYDI02018387.1:0-35250 GCA_009867235.2 Psittacus erithacus
AAAGTTAGAAACACAGTGCTGCACCAGCCACTAAGAAGGAGAAAAAATGACTGCTACTGCTGAACCCATGACAGGTGGTCAGTACCTGAGGCCTCAGCAGGGAAGAAGCAAACACCTGAAGAAAATAACCGTAAAAATCCCAGCAGATGTTTGTTCTCAGTGCTGAAGGACTGCCCTACACATCCTTATTAATCTGACCCAGAGAAAATTTTCTCGATTCCCAAGCAAGAATACTTGGTTCCACTGATCCTGTAAGTAGGAAGACTTCCATGCATGCAAAAGACTAGCTGCTCAAGATCCCAGTGCCTTTATCTCCTGTAGGTGTTGCCAGTATCTGCTACTTCAGAAAATGATGAAGAGAAAAACTTAAAAGTTCAACTGATCAGTTTTAAACTGAAGGAAATGATTCAAGCCAGTTTCCATGCAAATGCATAGCTCAGACTCTGAAGCATGGGATTTTGAACTCCTCAACAGAGATGCACTCTGTTGCTTCTTTTAGAAGCCAAAACTGAGTTTTGCTCTGAAGAGATAAATTGAGTTTTGCTCTGAAGAGAGTTGCTCTATTTAAAAGATTTCTAAAGGCTACTTTTGAATAATCTTCTTTTTCTTGAATGTTGTCTCACTCTGTGTGGTTTTAGTTCAGCAACATCTCTATCGGAGCAACATTTTTTCAGGCTAACCACATCAGGATTTGGCTGTCCTATTTACTAGCATTATTTACTGTATTTTGCCCCAAGACTCATAGAAATGAGATCTTTCCCAAAGTTTTTTCTAGACAGAAAGACACTGAGTCCTGTTGAGTGCTTACTCACATGTATACTTCTAGTGAAACACTTTGGATTATTCAGGAAGGTTTTCAGCAGCTTGCATGAGAAAGCTTCACCCTCTGGATGTAAATAGATGTGCGGTAATCCTGTTTCCTCTAGGATATAGGTGATGAGAATACTTCTACCAGAGATGTGTTGGGGTTTTTATAGTGGTCTCAGAATGCTGACTATTGCTGGTCTTCGAGTACATGCACACATGCACTCTGTCTTACTGAGAGATGTTCTGGATACTTACATGCTGCTTGGCCTGTGGTAAGAGTCATTAAAATTTGGCCTGTGAAAAGAACAGCCTATAGCGACAATGATAAGTGTTCCCAGGCTGTTTGCCTGCTCCAACCAACTTGCACAGGCTAGCAAGCAGAAACCAAGAGAGGAGATGATGAGCTCCCTGTGTGACACCTGGAGAGGCTGTTGCTGTAGTGACATTTTCCTGAGCCTAACTGGTCAGTGAAGGGGTGGCATTTCAAGTCTGGCTTTTTTTTGTGTTAATGTGCTATTTAGGCCCACTCATTTATCATGTTTAATTGATTTTGTAGCAGTCTCTTTGGTTAAGACTCTTAAGGCTTATCTTGCATTTTCTCCCTCCCCTCTTTTTAGTAAAATAAGCATAGGATAACATTTTGAAAGTCTTTAAAGAGCAGATGCAGTCAAGATGTAAAAAATATAATGCAGCAAAAAGGGCAGGGGCAGCGAGAAGAAACAGATGGAAATTATCCATGCAAAAATGGTGACAAAAGCATAAATGTGAATAAATAAGAGAAGTGGAATGCTGAAAAAATAAAAGGTGGATAATAAGGCACCTTTGATAATTCTCTGCATTATTTGCCCTAAGATTTTGCTTCATTTGCTGTTCAGTCATGAGTAATGACATTTTTTTTTCTTCTATCTAGCAGTTTAGACAGTGAATGTTTTGCTTGGGTTTTTGGTTAACTTTCTTAGTTCAGTTTATTGATGCTGTACTGGTGACCTCTGAATGCAGAGATGTTTGATGAATGCAGAATCTTTTTCTGTTGCTATTGCGATTGACCATGTCACTTCAGAGTCTTTTGTACATGTTACACACATAGCCCCCTAAATCATTAGTTATTTTCTCTCTGATACATTATTTCAGCTTCCATTGAGTTGCATTAGCTAAAACTGGAAAGCAGGAGAGGGATTTTTTACGAGGGCATGTAGTGATAGAGCAAGGGGTAATGGCTTCAAACTGAGACAGATTTAGATTAGTTACAAGGAAGAAGTTCTTTACTGTGTGGGTGGTGAGGCACTGGAATGGGTTATCCAAAGAAGCTGTGAATGCTCCATTCCTGGCAGTGTTCAAGGTCAGGTTGGACAGAGCCTTGGGTGACATGGTCTAGGGTGAGGCGTTCCTGCCCATGGCAGAGGGCTTGGACCTAAATGATCCTTTCCAACCCTAACCATTCTATGATGATTTTATGAAAAGGTTCCTGAGTTGAATCCCAGGGTTGACTGCACACAGAGCTGGCCTGCCTTGGACAGTGGGGGAGCAAGCAGCAACCTTGGTAAACATGTTCTGAATCCTCCCTGGACCTACCTGTGTCAACAGCCTTGGGCTTCGTCAGTAACCTTTAAGCTGCTGCTCAGTTAGAGAAGAGTGCAAATAAAGATCCCACTTTGCAACACTCTTTTCCTCTGCAGTGTTAAATCCAGCTCAGCATTCGAATTGCCTGATGCAGGGCTTGAACAAAAGGCTGCTGTGGATGAGTATCAAATGACAAGGTTCTGCTGCTTTCCCTCCTCTGATGGTAGGAGACCAGTGAGGCAGCAGAAGGTGTGCTGGAGAGCCATGTTCAGACCTCCTGGAGCAGCCTCAGCAGTGACTCCTGCCCTCTACAGCCTGCTACTGGGCTAAGAAATCACAGCAGCTGCACCCAGTTGATACTATCTGGAAAAAATGTGCCCCTACTTTCACAAGAGATTTGGATGCTTTCCTTGTCATAACCTTCTCCTGATGCCCATGTTTGTACTTTCCAGACTCCACTGACTCTTCTCAGGTTGAAGCCTATGTTAATTAAAAGCTAACCAGCAAAAATATAAGGGAGCAGGGAAACAATGACAGAGGAACCCAAATAACCCAGTCAGAGTAAATAGGATACCCTGGCCCAACTCCTCGCTGGACTATGACAGGTCAGCCATTAGACCCAGTGTCTAGGTGTGACAACAGTCAACTGGGTGGGTCAACAGGAATGGCTCCCCAGCTCACCCTACAGATGGAGGGGAACACTGCCAGCAGCCTGTGGCTCTTAATATGGATGCAGGGACAGAGCATTTTTGGACTGTGCAAAGCTTACTATGGGATGTTTAGGGGAGGAACCAAAAGTGAGGGAAGGGAGGGATCAAGGGATCATAGAGTCTTGGAGGAGGAACCAATGTGGGAAAACAGGGATAAGGCTATAAAAGGGGTTGATCATTTGTTAACAGGCTACTGGTCAGTACAGTTATCTGGCCATGCCCTGTGCCTCACCCATGCTGCCTGTCTTGTCTTTTTCTCAACATCCATTTCTATCTAGATGAAGGGCATGTATTCTGTGTGCATGTATATATGTGAGGGGAGACCATAGGGTGGAGACCATTGGGTCCCAGGTGTCTGTAGTGATGCACCTGGAGAGACTGGAGAGGCCTAAGTACCAGCTGCAGGTCAAGGAGCCATGGGTGAGCGGGAGATGAGCCCATAAGTTTGGGTCAGATACTGGAGGGCTAGAGGCTGTGTGGTTTAGCTGCTGGCCAAAGCAGGCAATCCAAGCTGGCCCAGAGAGGGACCTGTTTGTACATGTGGGTAGGTGATGCAGGGGCCAGCTACTGAATGGATTGGATATCTATCGCCACCACCTGCGACTCCTCGAATGCTTCCACCAGCGCTGCCTCCGTACAATCCTAAACATCCACTGGACTGACTACATGTCTAGTGTTACTGTTCTTGAACAGGCAGAGGTCACCAGTATTGAGGCCGTGTTGCTGAAAACGCAGCTGCACTGGGCAGGGCACGTCTCAAGGATGGAGTATCACTGCCTCCCTAAGATTGTGTTCTACGGTGAACTCACCACCGGCTGTCGTAAGAGAAGCGCCCCAAAGAGGAGATATAAGGACTCCCTGAAACAATACCTCAGCCTTGGCCATATTGACTACCATCAGTGGTCCACCCTGGCCCCCAGTTGCGAGATTTGGAGATGCACCATACATAACGCTGCTGTCTCCTTTAAGAACACACGCAGAATCAGTGTCGAGGAGAAAAGACAATGCAGAAAGAACCGTGCCTCGCCTATACCACCCAAGGAGACCCTCCGCTGTGCTTTTTGCAACTGGACCTGCCTATCCTGCATTGGCCTCTTTAGCCATCAGCGTTCTTGTAGTAAGTGTGGGTAAAGCCCTTCTCAAATCTTCATTTGCGAAGCCAAGCCATGGTGATGATACTTCTGCTGGAAAACTGCATGCAATTCTTTCTTCTGTTAGTGTGATTGTTGTCTTTTTACATCTGCAGAAATCTCTGCAGAAAGGACTCCACTCTTTGGCACTACTAGAGGTGACATATTCTCGTATAACATGGAGCAGTCTATTCTCTGGACATCCCTTCCTTCCATATTCAAATGCGGGATGTGCTAAGCCCCGAATCCATAAACCATGTTCATCATGACAAACGCTGAATTTTCTTATCTCCTTTTGAGAGTTGCAGTATGCATTACTTCATGATGAGGTAATTGATTTTTCACTGTACACTTGCTGATCAGTGTCAGAGTTCCAGGCAACCACAACAGTAGCCGAGTTAAAAATAAGAATAATTGTGAAAATGCTGCTTATAATAATTGGACTGATATGATCCCTGACAGTGAAGGACTGCTGCAGGTAGTCCTTGTAGGGGTGCAGAGAGAAGGGACTGTGGATGTTGAGGGAAAGGCTTTACTTATTCAAACTGCCAGAGCAAACAGTGCTGGCCCTAGAGACACTGAGCATCCATTCAGGTGGTGGTCTGCTTTTTGGTTTTTTTAATCTTCACTGAAAGAACCTTAAAGATAAAGAGCAGAGGTGAGCCCTGAGTAAGCCAGAAAGGTTGTTATACGTTTTTGAGAACCAGATTGAGCTAATGAAGTTTCTGAAAAGGCATCTACAGTAATGAATGCTCTTTCCATCTGTAAATGTCTGACGCAGTTCCTTCCATTCTCATTAAAAATTATTATTACCTGTTAATTTGTGAAAACAGTACCAGGAAGATAGTGGCGTCCAGTTTCTCATTAACGCTAGACATGTTTTGAATGATTTGATGTGAGGCATAATGGGATATCTTAGAGAACTGAGGAGTTAAGAGGTAAAGCAAGAGTTGGAAGATCTATAGTTGTTTGCCTTTGCATTTAACTGCTTAAGGGTGATGCTCCTTTGTATCTGTGATGTGTTTTTGCAGTTGAAGTGCATGCAATTAAATTGGCTTTTTTTGCACTATGGAAAGAAAAAGAAATATTCCCTTAAAAACTAGGACTATTTGCCTGCGTGTTGATAGCTTTGAAACTGGCTACCTTCAGTTCATTTTGACTATAAACTAGCAAAAGTCAGAAGTCTGCTATTTTATTTTTGCTTTTCAAAGTCACAGTTTTCCTTGCAAATTGCTGAAAGTTTTTTCACATCAATTATTTTTCTCATTTCTTATTTTCTATTTCTTATGAACCCATTTCTGCCTTCTTTTTCTGATCCAGCTGGGCCTTTAAAAAATATAATAATTTGGGTTTGTTTGGTTTTTTTTAATCTTTCAGTAAAATGCATCTTGCTTTACAGCATGTTGTGACAAACAGTTCAGCAGCTTAGCTGCATTTTAAGAAGAAACGTCTTTTGCTTGTTTCAGACCTGTAATACCTGAGTCCCCCAAATTCTTATACTGGAAAAAGCTGAACAGTCAATCTCAGTTCATCCTCTTCAGGTCATTTATAATTTTATAAACCACACTTCTCCTATCATCTCTTTCCCAAGTTGAAGAATTGGGAATTATTTATCTTTCCTTGTTTAGAAGCCATTCTGTACCTTTCATCTTTCCTATTGCCTTTCTCTGATCTGAAAGGAGTTTTCGCTTATAAAATGAAAGTACAGTCTGTAAGACAGAAAATCCATTAATACTTTATAGCTTGCTTGTTTAGTAAGGAAGTAGGTCATTGTAAATTCTGATGACCCTGAACAGAGAGAAAAAAAGAAAGAAGAGATGAGCCTGATCCTCAAGGCAAGCACAAATTAGCTGAAATGTTACTAGTGAAGGAAATGAAAAATCTATGACCTGACCCATGCAATTTTGAGATGAAGACTTAGAATGTTTTGCTTAACAAAAAGGACATGGTTCTGTCATTTGTGAAGGAGGCTCAAAAGAATTGTTATGCATTTATTAGAGTGAATTAATAGAAATAAATATGCTTTTTATGTCAGGAGTTAAAATGCTGAAGTCTGCTTATACTAAAAATAATTCTAAAGAAGAAAAGGGTGACTGTGATTACACCGCATTATGCTAAATCCTGAGCATTTAGGATTATTTCTGCAAGGCTGTTGCTTATTGGCTTGTTATTATTATTTAGCTATTATTATTTGAATAATGCCAATTTAAGGGTTGGGAAACTGAATAAAAAAAAAATAATTACCCATATTAGTTGGGATGTGGGAAATGAAAATCCCTGCTTAGGAGCAGTCAAAGAATCCTTTCTAGTTTGGGAGGAATAATTTGATATTCCTGTGTTTTCTAAGATAACTGTGTTCTTATTTTAAAAAAATGTATCCACCAAAAAGACATATAATGGGCATGAATTCAAAAAGAAAAATTGCAGTGTATCTGAATGATAATACAATTGCTGTCTCATTAACTAGATGCCAAAAGAAGTCAATGATAATTGTATAGTTCCTGATAAGAGAATTTTCATAATGCATTATGAATGTTGTGCCTCATCCTGACAAATTCAGTTCACAAAAAAGCAATAAGCAATGTCTTAATGGGGTGTTATGTTTCACATATTAGAGCCTTCCCTTTACAAGTGCCCAAGACATTGATCAAAGTACAACTGCAGCGTGTATGGCTTGAACCTCATACATATTTCCTTGAACTCAGGCCTGCAGATCCTTCATGTTATGCGTAAGAGATAGTTCACAATATATTTCAGGTGAAATTCATGATATGTTCTGTGTTAGTCAACATTTTAGCAGTGATGAAATATTTTCCATTGTATGAGGTCTTGACAATATTACTGTATGTACATATACATAGGATATGCAAAATTATAAATATATATTTAATATAGATAAATACATTTTTTTCCCCCCTCTTCCTACACATGCAATTTTAGTAGCAAATCAAAGGGTCTGGACTATCCTGTTCTGTTTCAGCTGTGATTAGTGAGGTTTTTTGCTAGATTTGAGCATAAGTACCTTCCATTTTAGTTCAGTGAGTCCAGCTGGAATTAAGCACACCCAAATATCACAGGACCTTCTTAGAAGTATGAACCCAAGTACAGAACCCTTCTTTCTGTGCACTGTACTTGTTCAGCATCTTCATGTGCTTTGCCATGAGTTGAGAGGCTCATAGCTTAAAAGGCAGACCACATGATGAATGTGGTGTTGCCTTTGAGAGTCAGACTATCTGGAAGGGCAGGATAGGCTTAGGTGAGCAGGTAGTGATTATACCTCCTACATAGATTCAGGGTGTTGATATTCAATTTTCTTTTACTGTCATTTACAGCATTTTAGAGTGGGCGAGGTAGCAGAGGTAAAGGGCAGTGTTAAATTTTGCTGCACATGGAAAAATAACTTATCTTTAAAACCCTAGTTATTTTTAATATTTGGTAAGTCTCCTGCACTTTTGCATTTACATAAGTAAGCTGTTGGAAAGAGAACAGCAAATGTGATTAATACTGTATGAACCGCTTTGCCTGTTCTGTTGTTTTGGGTGGGTTAGCTTTCCCCTTTCCTCATAAGGTTGTAGAGAATCAAATCAAAAAGAGAACTGAATTATCTTTACGTTTTCAAGGAGTTTGTTGATCTCGATTAAAAAAGAAAAAATAAATCCAAAGCTGTATTCAGTTGCATAACTATTTTAAAATTCTGTGTTTTCTAAAGATAAAGCAGTGATGACATTTCATCAGTGCCACAGTGCCATGATACATTGCATTGGGATTCAGAAGAGCTAGCTTTTATCTCTGGTTTTGTCTCTTGAAATCCTGTCGATTTATTTGAAGTCCTTTGAAGTACCATCTTTCTTCTATATCTCTCCATTTCTTCCCTTTACTTATTGGTTAAATGCTGATTTTAATATTTACTTTCATAAAGTTTTACCTCAGACATGTTATATAATGTTTGTAACACACTATAATATTTTATCTTGAGGAAGATTATTGCAAAAGAAAAACTCAGATCTGGAGTGGAAATGAACACCTTGTGTTTAGCCATATTATTGTCTAGCCTCATCAGACCTGAGGAATATCATTATTATTTATTATTTTAAGATCTTTCATATGATACATAAAAAACATACTGCTTTCTTAAAGTTTTATAAAAATCAATGTAACTTAATGGGTTTCCTTACTGTGATTTTGGTTGTTGTCTCCTTCTGCACTGTAGGGAATTTCAATACTTTTCACATGGAGCAGGAGGTATGTTGTATCTTCAGTATAAGCCTGGAAATTATTATTGTCCAGGGACAGAAAGTGCCTTAGGGTCTTAAATGTGCTGATCAAGCATAAGTAAAGGCTAATATGTGGATTACAAAGCCAGAAAGAGCTGTGAGGATCATGTGGTGCCATAGGTCTTGTAGTCTTGTATAGCATGACTGAATCGGTTTTTGTTTGCACTCTAGCTGTGGCTCCTCAACTCTGAATCTTGGCCTACTGCAGGTCTACAGTAGCTCCTGTGGACCATCATCCATTGTTGTTACTGAAATTTTAGTTTAAAATCGGGTTGCAGAGACTAGCTCTGACCGTCTTACTGTAACTTTGCCAGACCACCATGGCAAACAGAGAGTAGTTCAGTAGCCCCCTTGCCATGGCTGTGAAAACACGAAGCTCCCACACGAAACACCCTAGAAAGTCTGTTTTGTAGTCACTGAGGTAGGGCTGGATTGATAAGCAGACCAATCATTCTTAGAAAGCTGGTCTTGGAAACCAGTGAGAGGCTGGGGCTTTCATGCCATGTAAGCTGCATCTCAGTGACCTTAATTTTGAGAAGAGTTGCTTTACTGACTCACTCAGAGGCAAGGCATGGGCTCCATATGGTTGAGACTGTTTCCTGAGATGCATACAAAGTCAAGGAGGGAGAAGTGATTGGCAGACGGAAGCAGGATATGATGAATTGTAAAAAAACAGTCTCCTGAGTTGCTCACTGCCAGACATGACTGAAGTGCAAATAGGTTATTTCACTGTAAAAGAACTGCGACCAAATTTGCACAGATATTTGTGTACCAAAAAGCCAGTCATGAATATTTTATAAAGTGCTTTGACTTCCACATGAGTTAGGTACAGATTTCCTGCTTGCCTTGCAATGAAGTGTGAAGTTTTAAGATCTTATACTTCTAGAGTGGGGCACACTGCCAGCAGGTTGTTATCCTGAGTGGGCCTGTTGGTCTAAAGACTGACACAAGAAGAGGCTATTAGGGCTCTCAATAGAGTCTTACATAGAAATGATTGATAACCAGGGGAAAAATGAGGAAGAAATAATCTTAGGCAGCAACCTGTGAGTGTCTCTCAGATCAATATTATGTTCCTCACCTGGCAATTCTCATAAAGGTTTTTTGCTCCCTCCCAATGCAGTAAGTTTGGATGGTGAATGCATTTGAAGCAACATAAAATGAAGGAAAGCAAAATCTATTTCTGCTCATCTGTCATGGCTTTAAAGAGCCTTTCTGTATCCACTTTGACACCACTATACCTACACTTTTAATTCCAAATTGATTTGTTTCTCTTAACATAGAAGAAACCTGATTCTATCTTATGAATGGGTTGTCCTGTCAGAATTAAGGCTTAGAGATGTTTGCTTTGAGCTAGGTCATGCTGACCTTAATTAAAGACCAAATCACCATGTATCAGGTAATGTCACACATTATTTTGATAGTCTCCTGCTGCAGTAGTTGCTCAAAAAGCTAGCACAGTGTTGGCAAGCTAAAAGACATGCATTTATCTTGTTTCCAAAACATCCTTATTAAAATGTAATTTAAATTTCCTCAGTTATGGAAACATTTCCCATGATATGATAGAAGTTCCTGTAACTACCATAAACATGCTAGATGGGAGACAAATCTGGAGTATTTAATTTGTTTGTTTATTTTAAACAGCAATAACAGGCACCTCTCATCTACAACAGAGCACATGAAAACTTAGTCATTTACCACCTACTCTTCCTTTTCTGTTTTTTTTTGGTGGCTGTTTTTTCCTTTTCCCCTGTAGTTCCCTTATTACATACTGTTTTGTGCGGCCCCTAGTTTTGTCCTTGCCTGGGGACCCACTCTGGCATGGGATTAGGCAGACTGCCTGGAGCGCACAGGAGGAGAAAGGGGAAGTCACTATGCTGTTACAGCAGGGGAAAAGGCACTGTCCTTGTAGGCATCGTCTTCCTGAGCTCCCTTACCCTGAGAGCTAGCAGGTACTGCTGCATCCTGTCCCGTGATGCAAAACAAGATGGTCAGCAGCTCTGTAATTTGCTAATATTATTCTACTTTTCCTATCATGCATCTAATGTCATTAGTTTTTTTTTTGCTATAAAAGGACCTGTGGAGAAAAAAAGTTATTTGATGGGGGGTAGGATATGATATTTTAGATATTTAAAATATCAAACTATTAAAACAAACTGATAATATCAAATGTGGAAATCATAAAAATCATCTGTGTGCCACAAATTGTTATTCTGGGGAGGTTTAAAATCCAGGAGTCATTTTACAGATATGTCTCTAAGTGCAAGGCTCTTTTTTCAACATGTCCATGACACTCTTGGTGTTTTATAACAACCTTGGTCAGCATCATGTTTCAACTTGAATCTTGAACACAGTTGATTTGCTTTCAGTATTTCTCCCAAGTATGAGTACTATAGAAGCTAATATAATGAATGAAATAATTTTTGTATTTTAAAATTTCTTACATTTTCTTCTGCTGTAAGATAATTTCTCAATAATTCTAACAAATTTTTCACTTTGTTCTGTATATTTAGATGAACTAATCTTTGTATTCTCTGTGTACTTCAGTCCTTTATTATCTATCTTGTAATAGTTATGATAGAAGACTAATCTTTTGTTTCATCCACAGCAGAAATTTTCAATGGACTTCCAACTGCTGTCCTATAGTTTGCTTACTTTTAGATGTGTTTTTAACCATATGAAATTGTAATGGGTTGTGATGTGGGTTATTGTTTTTTAAACTTTTGTTTGAATTGACTACTAGTAGTTGTTTGAATTTATCCATTGAAATTGAAAATCCATTGAGCATTTTCAATCTGATGGTAAGCATGTTGCTTGCCATGAGCTCTGTATTGAATATTAAATTAATGTTGAAAGACTGGTAGAGGATCATTTAAATATCAGATTAATATTGCCTACAATATAAAAGAGCAGGAAAGCATACAAAGATCTTATGGAAGAATAGACTGCTGAATAAAAGTTCATTAAAGCCAGCTAGATTTTTTTTGAGATGCTTTTAGAATAAATTTTAATTAGCTTTTAATGCATAGTCATTAAATATATTAATGAACTGTTTTAACTCCTTTTTTATTTCTTACTAGTTTAATTCCTGCTAAGCTCTTTGTTTGAGTATTCTCTGATTATTGTGGCATTTGTTTAAAAGTTTGTCTTATTTTAAGCTTCATTCATTTCATCCTTTATTGAACACATATAGCCATTGTTCACTAGCAAGAAATGCTGAAAAAGTCTGAGTAAAACTTGCAGTATTTTAAAAACACAGAGGAACTTTCTATGTCTTTTTCAGCTAGCTTAGACTATCGATTTTTAAAATCTAAATAGACCAATATTTGGTACCCTCTCTTCTGATATTTTAGTAGGTGTGTGCCCATTGCAGACACCAGATAGTGTCATTTCGCTGCCTATAACCTGCAGCTAACCCAGCTAACTCCCTTTAAAACATACCTTACATCCCTTCTTTTCACTCATTGAATGCCTGGATTATCTGTAAATAAAGCAAAACATAAAGGTACGTTGTTTAGTAGCGCTTCAGCATCGGTACTGTGTGCAAACAAATTGTATTTTAGTCCAGGCTTACTTTCCAAAGTCTTATAGTTAATTTGTAGGGTGGGTAACAAAAAGATAACAGAAGTTGAAGCGACCTACACTGTAAAAGTGATTGCATGGTGTAAACATATACTTCATATGCAGCTTTGCTACCTCAGTTCTACCTCCATTTAGAAGACAATAATTAGTATTTTTTACCTCCCAAAAAAATCTGGAGTTAAGCACTTTAAAGATTATGAGCTTTCAGGTATTACAGTGAAAACAAGACAAAAATAAGTTTGTAGTCTTTTGTAGCATTATGCATTACTCTAGAAAAGATCCTTTTGAGCTTTAAACAAGAAAATTCCAAGGGAAAAGCATTTAATTTTGCAACATTTGGTACACTCCTAACATACCCAGTGCAGAACCACTGCACCTATTCTGTCAGGTTGCTACTTTGATGGGTAGGAGGAGTGAAAAATCATAGGCCAATTTTGATTTTCTGTCATTGATCAGCACAGTGGTGCTGTCCAGCAACAGAAGAACAATGTGTAGCCCAAACCTGAGAATGCCATTTTCCCAGCTGTACTTCTGTAGAAATTGGCGGACACATTGGATGTGTACATTTTCATTAGCCTGGCATGGTGCATTATTATATCCTCACTGTTATTGCACTTACATGTGCATGTGAGGCTGTATCTATAGGCAGCTAGATGAGATCCCTGTGCGCTTGCTTGCAGCTTCCTCCAGCTCAAAAGCAGCCTAATCACTAACCACACTGGCTGGGAAAAGATAAGGACCAGGAAAAACAGCCTTATTAAGCCTGAGCAAAGCTCTAACTATGCTGTCATCAGTACAGCGCTGGAATGGCTATGGGGAAATGAAACTAAAATAATGATAGAATACTATAATCACTTCAAAGCCAACTCCCCAACCCCCAGCAATTCCTAAGTGAAAGGGGGTATCTTTGTATTTAATAAAAGTTGGTCAATTATTTTTTGATAAGTTTTCCAGTCGACATAAGGTTAATACAAACTTCAGCTTCCTCAGCATCACATGCCAAGGAGCTGCACATGTTGTCTGTCCAATATGCCTGTTTTATTAACGTCCTCTAAATCTTTTACTGTGAGAGCAGTGAACAGTCAATGCCTGCACACTCTGCTCCGTCCATCCAGGAGTGTGTTGTTCTTCATAATGTTCCCACAGTATTGTCCTTTTTCCAAGGTGAAAGATATTCCTTCTGGCTCTTCTCTCCATATATTTTCCTTCTTATTACACCCCTTTTGAGAGGGGTAGACTAATACTCTTTGTAATACTCAGTGTATGGTCAGGCTGTGCTTTTGCAGAGTGTCCTGTTTGGTTGACTTCTGCTAGCTACATAAAGCACTTGCAAGCCTGGGTAGTTTCCATTATGGCAGTAGTGGGATTCAGGCTGAACTGTACTCATGAGCCTGGAGTGACTTTTCCATAAGAGAGTTTTATACACTTCTAACTCAAAACAAAAGTGGCTGACCATGGTGTAGAGCTACAGCTATGTCCCAGAATGGATAACAGCATCCCAGCATGTTCTCTGTGACATCCCAAAGGACATCTGAGAGGAGAATTAAGGAGAGGGGTTTGGTAATAGTATTGAGTTACCTGCGCTGGAGCATGTGATATAATTTGAGAAGGGTTGCTAGGACACTTAATGCTGTAGTGTGCTGGCAGTGATGAATGACCAGGGCGTTACTGTTGAGCTTTGTGTTCTTGGTCAAAGAAGTTTATTTTCTAAGGTTTTAAACCTTAGGTCTTGGTCTTGCAGTTATCTGGTTAGCCATTTGCCATACAGAACCACATTTACAGAATATGTAGTACAATTTGTAACACAGTGGCTCTCAGCTATCAGTCGTGCTCATTAGCTACAGGCTGTGCAACTAATTTGTAGTTTCTGTCTTTTATTATGTGGCAGCACAGCTCATTGTTTGCTAAAATGATGTTTTGCTTAAGCTTTTGTCAAACGAATAAAATAATGCTTTTTAAGCAGGGTGTGTTTTCATTAAGATGAAACAACCATTATTCAAAGTGACTACTTCACATGTCATTTACTTCTTAGGATTTTTAGGTTTCTTCACAGAGGTGTCAACTGTTTGAAAATTATAAATACTTAGGATTAGCTCTGTTTTAGAATTTTATCTTTTCTAAATTTCAGTAAGTGATTTGTTTTCACAAACTAAATGTAGTATTTATGTCTAAATATTTTTATATCTATAGTTACATTGCCTTTATTGTTTGTAAACATAAGTTACTGCATTTCCATAGAAATTAGTGAAAGATTTGATGACTGTATTGGTCATTTTATGTCTCTTAAGAAAAAAAAGAATTGTTTCAACATATTTTGTAATTTGGTCTTCCTAGGGAAATAAGTCTAAAGGTACAAATATCAGCTTTCCTAGTAGTTAGCACTGATGTTAGTCAAAACTCCAGTTTGCTGAAATTACCAATGTTGTATCATCTCTGCAACTTAGAAGATGAGTTTACACTTAGTAGTACTTAGCATAGCAGTTTATAAACTTTCTGATTTTTACCAACATATATATAACATATAATGAAAACTGTATTTTCCTTATGTATGTTGAAGCTAATATTTATGCTTATAATTTAGTACAGTAAAATAATTTATTGTACAAGCTTATGTACAGGTGTAACTTGTTATTCATCAAAGCATATATGAAGGCAATTGTTGAAGCCCAAGGCTGGGGACATTGGTGAATTCTAGAATTGATGATATAGAGGCAACTTTTAAGCATTAATCTACGTGAAATGCTCCTGGTGTGTAATAAAAGTAACTGAAAATTATGTTTATAAAAGCTATCAGTTATTCAATGCACTTTTATTCAGTAAATTAAAGATTCTTGCATGGACCATGGATGAAGCTTGGTGTATTAATTGGCTGGAATATTCCTGCTGATGTATCTATGCTACAGAAAATTAATAGATGCTGTTCATGTTATGTCCTAGTCCTGACTTAGTATGCTATTTTAATGTGTAGCAAATAGAACTATATTTATTATATTAGAATATATATGGAATATATATTAGAATATTATATATTAGAATATTAAAATATGTATAGAATATATAAGAATTTACTCTTTCCTGTCACTGTTTATTTACGAAGCACTGATTATGTTTTCAATATGAATCCAATGAAATAGCTTGAAAATCTTGAAGGCAATAATATGAATTTTTTAGGTGAATCATTTTTTTCTAAGGAAAATGGAGTGAATTGAATTGCATCTCTTTCCAGAGTAACGTGAAGTGGTTGTACTGCCAGTACAGCACTGTGTCTGAGTCTTAGCATAAAATGGTACAAAAAGAAACTGGAACTCTCTGAAAATTATCATTCAAAGTTCAAACCACTTTTCTTATGGATAGTCAAAATCAATTTTCCTTATTATGCTGGCTCACAGTTTTCTTCAGAAGCCCTGTGGTGCTTGGGTTAGGGCTCAGGAAGGCCTGAGTACTTTGAAAGGGATATTTTGTGGAGCTGCCAACAGTGCCTGTGTAGCTAAGGGCAGGTGAATCCCCACTGAAGTTACAAACATGTATAGATGTTTCTGTGGTTAACACTGTGTTGAACAAATTTGTTGAATTTCTATGCTGTTAGATAGGTCAAATAGGAATTTGAGGAACATATATCTGAAAGTATGTAATTTATATTAGATGCTATTTAGAGCCATGGCAGTGAATCAAACCAATCTCCCCTTCCTTGCATGCTCAATCCTTCTTTCAGCAGTTGAGTAATGAAAGGGCTTCCAGGGAGTCTCTAGGGCCATTTGATATCCAGATTATAAAATCATTCAGGGAGGACAAGGCCACTGTAGAAAAACAACTTCTGTATTCCTGTTCAGTGAAGAAGAAACTGAAGAAATTCCCACACTGAAATCCTTCTCAGAGGGATGGGGGAATGAGGGCATATGTAGATTGGTCTGTAATAGACCTTGTTTTCTGAAGACCATAAGGTAGCAAATGTGAGAATAAAAGAAGGTTCTAGAAGGAGAGAGGGACACCATGGGTCTGTAAACTCAATGCCTTTATGAGGCCAAACCTGAAGCTTTAAGAATAGAGAATGGGATAAACACATTCTATTTTGATAGTATTTCACTAAAAATGTATTTAAGTTGTCAAAATGCATCAGCAAACATGTGGATGAGGCTGATTTAATTGATAGTTCTACTTTATTTCCAAGAGGCTTTTGGGAGCGTTCATTGCCCAAGCCTCTTCAATGCACTGATTAGCTGGGAGGGAAGATCCATGCATGGATAAATAGCTTTTTAAAAGACAAGGAACAGAATATAGAAGTGAATGATAGATTCTTATTTTCAGATTCAAAGAATAGAACAAGTGTGGAAGCATGGAAAATGTCTCTCTTCTGGGCAAGTAGCTGTTTGTTTAACAGTTGCTCTCAGCTAGTTTAAGAATATTAGCCTATTCCTAAGAATGCTGCCTAGTATTTTAGTATGTGAGGTATAACCACATGCTGCTATATACGGGCTGTCGCTGATACTGGTATGAATGTTGAGATAGTGTGCTAACTTTTGAGGTATTAATCAGAATATATCCCCACAACGCATGTGCTGTTTCAGGGTGTCCAATGTGCTTCACACTGAGGTTTTGGAATAGAAAGCCTGACCTGACTGATGGCATCTTGGCAGTTTTGAGGCATGAAGGAAAGAAAATTGCATCTTTTGTGTAAAGGTGGAATAAGTTGTCAGCAGCAGCATGAAAAGGTTTTAATATTTACTTCATTCCTTCCTGAATGTAAACCAAATTAAGTTCTATCTTTTGTCTCGACTTGTCGACTCTTGATAACGTTTGGATGACACCAGAAAATTGAACTTTAAGTTTTCCTGAGAGTAAATTTTTCTGTTAGATGTTTTTCAGTTAAGAATTAATGCTGATTGATCTCAATATAGTTCAAAATGATAACCAAGGTCTTTAAAAACATTGCAAATACATATAAGCATGTGATAATCCAAAACTTTGGCTCTGAGGAAGTTCTGGAATCAGTTTAATCCAGTTCTGTAGGTCATCAATTTCCATGGTTATACACCGCTATTGTTATTCTCCCTTCTGCTCCATATCATTCACACAGACTGCAAATTATGAAAAATTAACTTGATGAAAGTTTGTTGTAGTCATCAGGCAAGCAGCACAAATACTTGAGGAATATTTCCTATTAAAAAGCTTATCCAGATCATTATCAATACTGATAGAAAAAACCTTACATAAGAAAAACATTCTTGTGTAAATCATAATTTCATTTAGGTAGAGATCATAAAAAATACTATTTCAAAATGTCTAATCACTGTTGTCTGTCAATTAGGCTAAAACACATATTGATTGCTAACAGTTTGGAATACAGTAAAAAAATATGCATATATATTCTTACTGTAATTTATCAATGTAATACTAAACTATACATTGATTTTGATTTCATTGTATATTGATGACTGAGAGTACACAGCATATGTAATATGCAGTGCAGTTAGACACAAAATAAGCTACAGTGACTGGGGAAGAAAGCTGAAATAATCATTGTGGTTTTGAGTGCAATCTCATTTCCAGTTAGGCATGCCAGAAGTTAATACATTAATAAGGAGCACATATGTGAGTGACAGTTCATTTATCTGTTTGTCCTGCCTTTTCCTGGTAGGTTTTGAACCTATTGATTAATTTCTATAAAGCTTGCCAGAAGGGGAGATGCTTAGAGATATATAATGTATGAAGAAATTTCATGAAGCCTGGTAGATAATAATAGGAAATAAACTTCATGAAGACTGCTAGATAGTATAGGAGAGATAACCTAGTAATACTCCAGCTGAAGGGAAGTAAGGAGAAATCTACTGTGACACATTTAACTTGATAGCATAGTGCTGTAGGTAAATGCATTTATATTAGAGATTTTAGTCTTTCTTTTAAAGAGTGAAGCAGATTAATTTCTTTAAAAACACTGAGGGTATCTCAAAATCAGACATGAGACAGTTTCTGTAATATTTCAAAAGTTGGTGTATAATCCCATTGTTTTTTGGGTTTGTTGTGTGTTTTTTTTAAGAAAACTACTTTAGTTTTATGGTGTCAAATGTCTTGTCTTTTTTTATAGCATGCTAGTACTCATTCCTAGATCAGATACAGGAGCTAAAAATGAATATCATTGTTTTGGAGGCAGCATTTTAGTTTTTAAGATGAATGAGAGCATCAGTTGTTTACAGATTCTGCTTCCAAAATTCAAAGCAAACCCAAAGTTACTGTTAGTTTTACCTAAATGTATATCCAAATAAATTTGAATTTTGTGGGGTTTTTTTGTTCTTCATTTGTTTCAATTAATTGTATATTCAAATGTGTTTGAGCAGTTTTAATAATAAAGAAATGAAATTATCCCAGAGGTGCGTGTAAACACAATCAGACCTTACTGTAGGCGGAAGGGGAATGGAGTGGTTGGCTGGTTCTTTCTAAAATAAGAGAGAATGAGTTCCCCTCTTGAAAAATTTATTTTAGATTCAGAATGTGAAAAGTCATTAATTAGAGTCAATTATATTGATTATGCATATTACACAGAAGTGATCTAAAGGGACCATAATTCTGATTCATGTTTCTAGTGTATTTTTCCTGGGTTTGATTCAAGGGCTTGCAGTGTATGATCTGTTTTCTTCTATACTGGCATATAAATAGGCTCTGTGTATGCACAGAGCTGAATAAAATAAATTCAGTAATTCCACAGAACAGCCTGGAGCTATGAGAAGCTTCAATCTGTAATAATGATAAAAAGAAAATCACATCAAATAACACAGATATTACAGAAAAGGGACATCCTGCTGGTGTCCACAATGCTCTGATTTCATAAGCTACAAGGAAATTGCACATACAAATTAGAAGAGCAGCATCACAGCTTCCTGGCTTGTAAAATGACATGTATTCCCTTTCCACAAAGGGGCTTTTTAACAAGTTTATTTTAGCACTGAAAATATGGAGCAGTTTGCTGATATCTGGAATAATGAGTAATTCATATTCTCACTTTTTTTTTGACTCAGATATCTTGGTAAGTCAGGTTGTTGGGGTTTTTTTAGTTTTTTTTTGCTTGTTTGTTTGGAGTTTTGTTTATTTGGGTTTTTTTTAATTGCATTGTTTTTTGCAAAATTGTGGGGTTTTTTTCTACTTATCTTTCTGAAAAACATTTGAGAATCTCCTTGATACAGACAAAGGGTCTCTGAGGGTAGTAGAGCTTCCTGTTTTTTCTCTCCTCCTGTAGTATGTTCTTATTTCGTCCTTCGTGAGTATTTAAGGATTTAAATACCTTTTACCTTTCAAAGAATAAAATATAATGTTGTAGTCATTAAAGAAATTGATTTTTACTCTTAATTCCTGAGTATTTACAGCAAAGATGCCAACTCAGTGATCTCACTAAGACAAATATGGGAAAAGGCCAGTTGTTTCACTGTGCAACAGCAGCTGGTGGACCAGGCACTACCTGATCACTAGTTTTAGGCCAGCTATCTGGTCTTTTTGAGGAGTTTGAAGTACTGTATGATAAGGAAATAATGGACAAAGGGATGTAAATCCATAGGAATACAGACTTGATTAACTTTGCTACTAACCAAATTGCTTGGTTTTGAAACAGTGGTTGCCATGTGGGCAAACTGTCTCCTGATTTCAATTCTGTCATCTTTCTTGTGAGTTAGTCATATAGCTATAGATATTGCTAACACTGAAATGCTGGAACTCCTCACTTTGGACCTCCACAGGTCTGGAAATGTGAAAGAGAAATGGCAAAAGCGTATGACTGGCCACAGCTCTGTGAGCAAGTGTTGCATGGAATAGCTGGAGAACCTCTGAACACTAGTACTTAAAATAATGGTATTTTGCATAGTACATCGTGACCATGTGAATGACTAATTTACATGGTAGCTAAGCATTTCCTTTTCAAATGCTGCTTTTCATTTTCTACATTGTGGTGTTCTTACTAGCTGAATTTTGCCTGAGTCTAAAACTGTACAGGTTCCAAAGACATATAGACTTGTTTCCTAGCTTGGCTAGTCACACTACAGACCATCAAATGCAAAATCAAATGAGCGAGAGACAATTCATCTTTGCAGAGCTGAAGAATTTGCATCTTGGCAATGACACAAGAATTCTTTGTTTTTCTCCCATTAATTTCCATGCAGGCATTATAAATTATAGCCTTTCTTGCCCACCTCTCAGCTTCCATTTCCTCAGCTTTCTTGTCCAGAATAAAAATGGAGTCCATTAAAAAAAAGTTATAATTGTTTGTATTGGGGTTTGGGGTAAAAATACTGTTCATGCAAGAATTGCAGGAAGGATATGTGCAATAGCTAAGAAGAAAGAAAAAAAAAACAAAACCCTCATAAATTGGAGACTTTCCACATAGGGAAATTCTATAGAGAACTCTGATTTTTATATTCAGTGTTTGAACAGCAGTTACTAATATATTAGCAAATAATTTACGCTTTGGTTCACAAGCAGCAGCTAATATTATAAATCTTTTATCTAGCATAGTACTTCCTTGTATACATATACCTTTGTAGGCAGTTTTCATCAGTTGAACTTCTATATAATACACTGCATTTTTTTGAGCAACTCAGTGAAGTTTAGTACTCTCTTGAGAAATTAGTCATAGCTACTTTGTCTTCATTTGCTTTTAAATACAGTCTATTTTGATACTTAAGCACTAGACATCAGATTACTTTATATTCACTGATACTGAAAAATACATGTGCTGGTACGTAAAAATACAATTTAGAAATACCTCATTGCCTGGAAGTGCATACGGTTTTGTATAGGTCAGAAGAGATGGAAGAGAGACAGGCATTATAATGGTCCTTAAGTGGTTAGAGATGTAAGCTGGTACTTGGAGTACCTAGAGATACTTCCCAGAGGTATCTTGGTGTTCCTTGCATTAATTTTTGGCTGATGCTTAGACCACCTTCTGTAGACATCGAATTTATTCATTGATGGAGCTGAAACTTTGCTACAGTATACATTTCATGGGTATATCTAACAGGGCGCAGATGGTGCAGGAGAAGGATTTGCCTCTTCACTGGCTGTACAGAGATTAGAACTGCTATGTGACTCAGTGTTTCCATATGTTGAATTGAATGAGAGCTTACTAGAGTTTATGTTTACTGTGGGGTGGGATTTTTTATGCAATATCTGTTTGTAAAGGAGATTAATTAGGTTCCTGCAACACTGGCTTTGATGTCACCTTGGTCATTTTCTGCTGTTGAGTTGCATCACTGTTTACACCTTTCTCCACAGCTCAGGCTTATCCTTCTTGGCAGAAGCCCTCACAAAGCTGTGTAGTCTATTCAGGTGCCCCTTAATTCTGTTATAGAGGTCTCTTGGCTATAACATTTTCTGCATAGTTGATCAGAGCTCTTGCAGCAAAATGCATTTTCTTACCAGAAGACCCACCACATCTTCTCTTATTAGCCAGCATTCATCTGGGAGGAGGGAGGGAGTGGAGGCAGGTGTCAAAAGAAAAAAGAAAAAGAGGAAAAGAAAGAGAGCTGCAGAGTCGTAGCCTAGAGAAATGACAAGGTAGAAGACTGATCCGCCACAGGATTTCACTTCAAGTGTTTTGTACAGTTAGGATTCGCAGCATGGTGTCTTCTCAGAGCAGGTGCCTGAACAGGAGGAACTTCTTGTACAGATGCATTCTGATTAGAGTACCTGCTTAGGAAATTGAAAGCTCAGGTTTTTTTGTTGGTATTTTTTTTTGACTGATAAAAACTCTGAACCTGTTCCTTCTGGGAGAGTGCCGATGAGACTTTAGAGCAAATGTGGGATTGAGCACATCTGCAGCTCATATGCTGGAGCTGGACCACTGTTCAGAAGAAATTGCCAGATTTAGAGAAATGAGATATTCAGTATGAAGGATATATGCTTTTATTTTATTTAGTAATATTTATTACATTTTTTATTTAACAGTCCATAAAAAAGACATATTTCACTCAGTAATTCTTCAGCGACAAATGCAGATACATTCTCTGAAGCCAAACTACGTACAGGCAAAAATCTGTTGGTCTGACACAGAAAGCACTTCATCTATTTCTTGGATTTTTTTTTTTCTAAATTAGTACACCAGTAACATATTTCTGAATGAACTCCATGCTAGCCAAAAGAAGTAATGATGTTTTGAACACAGTTTCTATCTCCTTATTCACTTATAGCTCACATGTGACATCTACAGTAAGTATGGCAATGGCTGAGGTATGTGAGTTGTCTTTGAACAGCCTAATTCAGGTACTGGAATCCAGAAGAGAGCTTCATGTGGGCTGAATTACCCCATTGAGAATCTGAAAAGCCTGGTTAATTAGCTTCCTTACCTGTCAGTCACTTGTTTCCATCTATTTTCTCACTTCAGCTAGTTCAGTCATAAAACTGTAATCTGTTTTTCTATGGCTGTGAAGATGATACTTATAATTTACTCCTCCATCTACCCATCACAGTATTTTATTATTTCTATTCTGATTGGTATGTTCCTGACAGTTTGTTTTAAATAGTCTATAACTTTATGAAGTTGGACAATGCATTTATTAAGTTTGTGTGCATCTTTTCAACAATGATCTCTACACAGAGAATATGAGAGCACACTGTTGATTTCAGTTCAGTTCAGTGTTCATTTTATTACTAAACCTTCCTACCACATATCTGAGAATTTCTCTGCTAACTACCTTTATTTTCAGGCATTTGTTCTCATTTCATAATTTCATTTCAAAAACTGTCAGTGATTGCCAGTTGGAACACCCTACCCCTGCACTGTAACCTGTCACATAAGATCTTTTTTCACTAAGAGTGCCGTGACGTTTCTCACATCAAAGCAGAATCAAGCAGTTGTGATTAACAAAGAAATACAAAAGTATTTTGAGTTCAAATGTTTTTCTACACCATCAGCTCTTACTTTTTTTCTTTTTAATTGTTGGCTTTCATGAAAGGTTTCATTTAAATTATTTCTTATCCCTCTATTTCATAACATAAATTCTTTGGAGAAATTGAACTATTTAGATTTTTCTTCTTGTTTTTACGTTTATGTATTTTAGAAAAATTTAAGAACTCACATGTTGCTTTTAGGAACATAATCCCATGATCATGAAGTTTTAGGAAACGATAGAAAAGTTTTATCAGACTTAAAACATCAATTCTTTTTGTGGCAAAGGTGTATAATGCTAGTTTTTAGCTTACTGGAACCATGAGAAGTGAGATGTCAGACATGTCACAAATGGAGGAACAGGTATTGCCTGTAGTGATGTTACAATTTGTGTGGAAAATAAAAGCATTTCTTTAGAACTTTTATTTTAAAGTGTGCTTTTATAAAAGGAGCATTAAAACTCCATATTTTTTTTTTTTTAATAAAAAGAGATGATATTTTTTGTGAAATTGAAGAGACGGATTTCTGTTAATAGGAAATATCTCTTCTCTGAACCGCTATCACATACTGTCATTTTATTTCACAAAAAAAAGACAATGTCCAAATATACACCAAAACCAACCAGTGAATGATGGCTGGGGAAATTTATCATAAACCTCATGATTAGATTAACTTTGGAGAACTCATGAAATTTTAGCCTCCTTTCTTCTTCCTTCTCTTCCAGGTCATGAGTACTATGATATCATGTGGTACTTATAATCCAGACAATAATCATATCAGGCCTTATACACTAGGACCTTATAGGTAGAGACCTGCTCTGACCACATTCAGCTGTATCTTTTTTTCATTGAATTAAGAATTGGTTTCGTTACTGTGTTTCTTCTGCTCTAGGTGTGCTAGGATGGGTAAATGTGTCTTTTTTTGCAGCAATAAACTGGGGTCAGTTGAAAGTACTAGCATTATCACACAGTATTCTGTCCCTTTCAGAGTTCAAGCACAGGAAAGGCCTGCCTCTCTCCTCTCTTTACTCTCTGAAATGTCACTGACAATTACTAAATAAAAGTGTATTCCTTAAGCTAACTTATTTCTCATGTTCATGTGTTTCTGTGTACACTGAGCACCTAATGCCGTAAGTTTGACTGTAAATCTTAATAAAGTCAGTTTTAGTCAAATGCAGTTTTTCAGTAACAGTGAAAATTATATTCTAGTAGAGAGATGTCATATCTTGCTAGTTGAAAGTTACTCAACCATCACAAAGGCTAATATTTACAGTTGACTGACAGGTAGTAGTGGGTCAGGCTGAAGTAAAATGCAGGTCGTGCTGTTGATGTAGGTGGAACTTTTCACCCCTTAATCATATAGCACTGCAAAAGAAAATGGCTTGCCAAAAGAGTGTGGAAATACCATGGCCTTTGATGTTGTTATTAGAAGCTATAGCTATTGTTTTATGTCAGTAGATCATAATTCCACCCAATTAATACTCAGCAGTGGATGTAGAACATGAGCTGAATTTGTTTTACGGAAAATGTGTGCCTTATTGAGTAGGAAAACATGTTGTTCATTATCATTCTTATTTAAACCTAAATCAAAATGGTATTGCTTGGGATTATGCCACTAATTGTGATGGGTTTTGGAAAGGCTTTTTGGAATCTTTTCTAGAATCAAACAAAAGCAAAATGTATAGCAGCAGCAATCTCTCATTGCAGGTTAGGATTATGTTCTGTTAATTTACTTAAATACGTTTCCTAACATTTTTTCTTTTTTTTTTTTAACCCCTAGATATTGGCAAATGTAATCATTTTTATCTGCGGAAACTTGGCCGGAGCATACCACAAACACCTCATGGAACTTGCGCTGCAGCAGACCTATCAGGACACGTGCAACTGCATCAAATCCCGTATCAAGTTAGAATTTGAGAAGAGGCAACAGGTAAAATCACAGTCATGTCTGAGTCTTTTTTGCTGTTTTCACACTGGCCTCCCATTCATCACTATATAATTCAGTTTGCTAATGCAAGAACGCTTAATGAGTTATCTAGTTACTAAAGAAAATATTCAAAGTCTTTTGAAAAATGTCATGCATGATTTCCATCTGAATATAAGAAGGTATTATAATTTTGCTGTCAAATACATGTTTTCTTTAATTTGTTCTACGAGAATATTTTGTGATAAAGTTGAAAATATTTTATAGATATATATAGATTCTGTTTGCACACCATCTCTTTTGTTGTTCTCACTGAATGATCTGTGAGATGTGCATGTGCACGTTGTGTATCTTCAGTTCTTCATGCCCGAGACCAATACTGCAAAATCATTGCAACAAGATATTACTGCACTGTTTTTGAAAAATATTTGAAACTATAATACTGGTGAATCATGTGATACAGCTCTAGGGGTCAGGTATGTTAAGAGGAGCTGGGGGAATTGCATAATGAGACTATCTGTCATTTATTGTAGCAGCTGAATAAAAGGCTGCTCTGATTGCTTTATATAGTTCTTTTTCACTTTGCAAGTTCTGTACAGTGCCTATCATCCTGACAGATAGGTGCTTCATTTAAAGGAATTTGAAATACAAATTAGTTCATCAAGTAGTAAAGAAGATCGGTATATTTTGTTTTGAAGGTCACTAGGCTCAGACATCTATGAACTGTTAAGGATCAGAGAATAAAGCCTTCACTGACACTTTTCTGTTGTCACAAAAAGTGCAGATGTACACCTCATATGTCCCAGCTGACCTTAACTGTCATGCCTGTCTCACAAATACCTGTAGCTATATTAAATCAAGGTTTTCAAGATCCATAACCAACCCTTCCTTTGCAGAAAAAGCAAATGGAGAGATGATACTAGGACTTCAACAGGTCGTGTGTGCATTGAGAGGGCTAGCCCTATTCTGCTGAGTGCTTGGGCTGCATACTGGCTGAAGTTGCTGGAGAACATTTAAGGTAGTCTTAAGGAGAACATTTGACAGTAGAGACAGGCTTTGATGATTAGATGTAAAATCTGCATAAGGTACTATAGCAGGAGAGGCTGTGTAAGAGCAGTCATTTATAAGTTTCCACCTCTGCCTCCATGAGCTGTGTGCAATGAATCAGTAGGCTTTGTAACTGATAGTTCATAATGCACATTTTACTATCTGTTGAGAATACGGGTGAGAGTATCTCCAAATTAGTTCCAGTGAGATAGTTTGTAACTGCAGAGCAGCCAATGCCAGATATCTGCGGACTGGGCAGTCTCCAGCGATGTGGAGCTGATGTGATGGCTTCTAGGCTTGTAGTGACTTTGTAGAAGATGGTTAACACTGTTGCCTGTGCTTAGGCCTCAGCTGCCAAAAGGATATATGCAGATCATTATCAGACAAGGTCTTCCTTACTCAGGAGGGACCTGTGAGACCTTAGCTTGCTAAGCACAGATGTAAGGGCCCAGGTTTCTACTACTGGTTATTTTTTCCTACAGGCATAGAAAATGCATTGGTGTATCTGCAAGAAGCAGGATTGTGTGCTACTAGACACTGTTGGTAGGTGAACTCAAAGGAGTAAGGATGCTGCTTGTAGAAGTCAGTAGTTAGAACATACGTAGTGCTAGCTGGTGGTTGTAAATGTGTATTATTTACTAAACAGTACTAATTTCTATGGGAAGACATAGGAAAGTGGTTTTGGTTGCCTGGCACTTCTGAAGGTCTTAAAGAAAAGGTTGAGAACCTGACAATGGAGAGAAGCAAAACTATCTAGAATTTTGTGCCAGATGCTTCTTCTTTGTGGTTTGTAGGAGTTGTGTTTCATATATGCTGGAGCCTAGCAAGATGAAAAGCAGCAACAGCCATCTTTCATTGATATATTATGTTGTTGTTATAGAGTAATGAAGGACACTGCATATAATTTGTTATATATATATATGTGTATGTGTTGTCATATTTGTATTTTCATAGAAATAAACATATCAAATTATTTAAGACACCTACACAGCTCTAAGTAGCGTATTGCAGGTCTGGATTAATAACGGATCAAGGTCTTAGTAAACGGAAGTGAAGTATTTATGAACGTTAATGATCTTTTTTACCTCCAATGAACCATTAGCTCATCAGAACTTTTATAGATTTTGTTAGCTTTTATCCTCTCAACCTCATAATATCCTCATAATGTCCTTTATCTCATGTCACAGTTTTTACAGTAAAAAAGAAAAGAGATGCACTTCTTTCTTATTGCACTTGTGAGTGCTAGATATTTAAATGTGAAAAGGTAAATGAGGACTAATTAGAAAAGTTTGGAGTTTGGTTTTTTTTTCCCCCAGGGTTAACATACTTCTGTTTGCAAAATATTTGTTCAGAAATTGATGTACTTTAGTCTGTCTTTTAATATTGCTTGCTTTGTCAAGAATCATAGAATCGTAGAATAGTTAGAGTTGGAAAGGACCTTAAGATCATCTAGTTCCAACCTGTCTGCCATGGGCAGGGACACCTCACACTAACCCATATCGCCCAAGCCTCTGTCCAGCATGGCCTTGAACACCACCAGGGATGGAGCATTCACAGCTTCCCCGGGCAACCCATTGTAGTACCTCACCACCCTTACAGTAAAGAACTTTTTCCTTATATCTAATCTAAACTTCCCATTTATGTTTGTATCTTCATTCACATTGTTAGAATTCAGAAAGCTAGTTGATCATATTGCTGACTGTTGTTAGAGGAGTGAGATACATTGAAACTGTTGGAGCAGGTGCATTTTAAAAAAGCACATTGAGTTTTATCAAAGCCTTTATTAGCCTGTGAAAGATTGTAGCATGACCCTTGATTCTACTTGATTTAATTTACTTGAGTGAGAAGTAACACTACTTTTACACAAGTGCAGAGCGTAGGATGTGCTTCTAAACGCTCAGGGCTACAGATCAAATTGCAGCTTTTTCCAGATCAAGGATATTATATTTTTATAATTGTTTTTGAAAGATGTACAATTTATATTCCAAATTATTCCATGGATTTTCTCTTATTGTGTTTGAGAGTAGGCTCATACAATGTAGCCAACTATTGTATTTCAGCTGTTTGGTTTTTATTTGTCTTTGAACAGCCTTTTTGAGAGTACCATTTTGACAGTATCAATACATAAGTATACTGAATTGCCACTCAACAGTTATGCTGAAGAACTGGAGAAATGCCATATTCATCATTTTTGAGTGAGACCAGCATACGTTAGTATCTGGTTAAATAAGGGTGTGCATATGTATACCAAGGTACAAGTTAGACATGTTGTGTCCATGTGTACTTCTGTAGGGCATGGCAAAGGCTGGCGGCTCCCAAGGTGGTGACCCTCCAGCAAGGCAGGGCTCCCACAGCATAGGGAGAGTTGGGCAGACCCAGTTGCTGACACCCAGGGTTGAGCAACAGCCCAGAACACTAGCTGAGTTTGTGGTGATGAGGCAGGTCTGAGGCCAAGCCAGCAAGTCAATCTTCATCTCAGGGTCAGGCCCAGCAATTGCTAGGCAGGTCCAACATGAAGCTGGGAAGTCAGTCCAGGGGACAGGATCAACAGGGTCCACAGCCAGCTCCTACAGCACAGCTCATGCAGTGGCTGAACTGAAATGTGGCTCCTGGGCCATGGGCAGAGGCTGAGGCCAAGGTGAGGTTGGTCAGGGCTAGTCGGTGTCCCAAAGACCTTTGCAATTTCATCTGTTTTATTATATAGGATTCATACTTTTGCTTGGCTTGGTTTTGCACTATGTAATATGTGTTTGCCTGCAGCTGCAGATGTGTAAATGTTTATGCGTATCAAGAACACCTTTATGAACTCTGGTTTCATAGGGCTGTGTTTGATAACACTGGACCCTGGATTTTGATAGGACAAAGTTTCTGATAGGACAAGGGGTAACAGATTTAAACTGAAAAAGGGTAGATTTAGATTAGATATTAGGAAGAAATTCTGCAATTGATTAGGGTGGTGAGGCACTGGAACAGCTTGCCTGGAGAAGGTGTGGCTGCCCCATCCCTGACAGTGTTCAAGGCCAGGTTGGATGAGGCTTTGAGCAACCTGGTGTAGTGGAAGGTGTCCCTGCCCATGGCAGTGGGGTTGGAACCAGATGGTCTTTAAGGTCCCTTCTAACGCAAACCATTCTATGATTCTATGATTTTATTTCCATTAGTGTACTTTGTTGTGAGAGTCACTTTTAAACTTCTGTGGTAAAAGGCAGTATTTTAAATGCCCACTCTGGTGTTTCTCACGCAGCTTTTCTATCTTTTCAGTGCATATAAAAGAGAAATGTAAAACTCCCCTGACGTCTGTTAAGGTGCAGCCTTATTTCAAGATATATATTTAAAATAGCCTCTTATAATGTTATTTGTCTCACTGATACAGCCTAGCTGACAGTTTGTAGGGATAATGACTCATTAACACTGGGTACAAGATCTTTTCACTGACAAGCAGTTAGCATAATCACTTTTCTCTCCTCTGGTGGTTTGCATCATGAGATGTAGGAATATACACTAAGAAATCCTTACAACATCACAGGGAGGTGTTTGCAACATGCTGGTGGCCATCTTTGCTGTCTTTGAAGAGGAGGCAGGGTAATGATGGTTTTAGAAACAATGATCAGGCAGCAGATGAAAATGAATGAGGTTTTAAACAATTGAGTGGGATTTTGGTTTTTCAGCAAAACATAGTGAAGCAATGAAAAGCATTCGTTACAGGAACTCAAATATTTCAATATTGTTTTTAAATTAATCTAAACCAGAGAAGCCTCATATATTTCTAAGACTTGAGGCTGTTAGTAAAGAACAGAAATATTTGAAATATATTATTTTAAACTAATATATAAAATGTGGATTCCCTTAAGTTCAAATAATGCATTTTAAAATGTAAGCTAATATTTGAGTGAACATTGAATAGTTCTTCTAAGGTCCTCCTCATTTCTTTTTTCTCTGTTTCCCCACAGATCTTCAAAGTTAGTAAACAGGAACAACAAAACCTAATTTGGGTCTTTTATATTTTAGAATCCCTTTTCTACTCTAAGCATGTTCATAAACATACACATGAGTGAGGTGCCAATCTTTTCTATTAATCTACATGTCATTACCAGAATTATAGCATGTTTTGAGGAAGAACTTACATCCTAAGTTCTTCATGTGGAAGATGGATAGAGTGTACAAATAGAAACTGGGAGGAATCCACCAAAGGGCTACAGAGGTGATTAGAGGACTAGAGCTTATGACAGGTGATAAGAATTAGGGAATTTGGGATGTTTAGAGCGCAGAAGAAAAGGCTTGGTGTCAACAACTAACATCCACCTGAAGGAGCTTATGGAGAAGATGTGGTCAGATCTTTCGCAACAGAACACAGTGAAAGGATGAGAGGCAATAGGCATGAGCTGCAACAAGGAAAATCCTGGCTGGAAGGAGGCAAATAGTTTTTCCATAAGAAAGGAGTTAAGCAGCGGGAAAGCCTGCCTGAAGAGGTGGTGGAATCTCTATGCAGGGAGGTTTTCAAGACTCAACCAGAATATTTCAGTGAGTCTGTAGTTTTCTTTAATGTCCTTCCTATAGCAGAGTTTTGTGAAATACAGGAACACTGATTTCAGATAGAAATGAAAAGATAGGAGCCCCTTTGAATCATATCCTATATTGTCAAAGGAATGATTTTTATATCAACAAAAAAATCTTATCAGGTACTACTGAAATTCTTCCAAGTTTCTAATACTGTGTCTTAGCTTACAGAAATTTAACACCAGAAATAATGTAGCCTTTTGTTCTCCAACTTATTGATGAAAATAATAGCAGTTTTGCAAGAGCAGTGTATCTTTGTTGCCAAAAGTTGAGTGATTTGAAAATTACATAGGTACTTGTTGTCACTTCATTATATTCAGGTTACTCAGTCACTGAAGAAGTTAAAATGGATTACATAAGCATGATGATTCTCCAGTAAGAATATTTTCTGATGTGTGTTTAAGATTCTGCAACTGATTTTCAGCCGAGGTTCAATATTTCAATAAAAATCTGAAACTTTGATTTCTGAAAGCTTAGAAGTACTTCTTTTGATTCTACATTTTAGAATTGTTTCTTTATTTACATGCTGAGTCATTTCACATAAATGGTGTTTTTAAATAGAGAATTGGTACACATTAGTAGATTTAAAATCAACAGTACAGAAATCTTCCGGATACAGAAACATTTATTGTAGATGGCTGACAAAAATTAGGTCACTTGTTAAAGGTCCAAAGTGCAGATTTAAGAACCTGCTTTCTGCACTAATGTTTGATAGTCCAGCTTTCTTAGATTATGTCTAGAGCTAGGTCGTGTTTTAGAAAGTACATTTCACTGATAAATTTTATATGGCTAATATAATAATTTTACATTATACACCAATCATTTACTGATAAAAATAGACCATATAATACTTATGATACCTTTTTGTTTTTCCAGCCTAGGTTATCCTACTCATCATACAGTAGCTGTTTAGTACTATTATTTCTATTTATGACCCCTATAATGTTTTTAATGGACATTAGTGATTATTGTGTAATGATGTGTGTGAAAGAGGTAAAATGAATGTGAAATTTAGCATTAGCATTCTCCAACAAAGAAAGAAGCCTGATTTAGCACAAGAGGAACTAAGGAGAATAACTTAAAGTAGGATATTTTCAGTAGGTATGTATGCTTCTTTATTTTTTGTGTCTAATCTAATGCAGAAGAGTGATTTTAAAAAATTTCATTAAAAAATCGCCATGTCACATTGACCTTTACTTCGTTAAGTTTGGCAGAATAATGGATAAGTATATAACAGCGCAGCAGGTCGATCATTTTACAGTTATAATTGTTCTTTTTATATTGTTCTATCAATGTCAGTGGTTCAAAGGTTGTTATTTTTGGCCTCAGAGGCTGGTAAAATAGAAGGATTTCAGTATCTATGCTTACTGTCTTTGTTTACTCTCATATTTTTAGCTTTTTGCACTGATATTGAGGTATGGTATTCTGCTGCCTCTTCTACCAAGATGTCTGTACCTTCATGATTCTTAACATGAAAGCTGCTGTTCTAAATTGGACAGATTCTGATAATGATATGTATTCAGAATGAATTTGTGGACTTGTTCCAGTTTACCACCATTTCCCTACTAGAAGTATATTTACAAAGCTAGTGCACCAGGGCCAAACTGTCTGGTTTCCAGGTTATCTGGGATGAGGGGAGGGGAAAGCATTGGTATGTTTAAGCACATGTGAATAAATCATAGGGAATAATTAGGGCTCTCCTGTCACTATTAGTAAAACAACTGAAACTTTAACCACCATTTGTGGTGACTCTGCACTAGCTACTGGATTGCCCCAAAGATTTTTCCACTTCTTTAAATAGAACAATTCTCTTAATAGCATCACTGCATGTGCTGTAAATGTACCTCTGACATTTACTCTGCTTTAATAGTGACTATACTGTTCATACACTTCAATCCTACTTGGAGGCATCTCAACATAGTCTATTTCATGTTGATTTTTATTATTCACTAGGAAAACAAGAAAAACTTGATTTTAGCATTTTCTTGTAGGTAGAGGTTCTACACAAGTTTAATACATCTATATTTGATAATAACAAGTCTTTCATTGCACTATTACCAAAGAAGTATTTGTCTTTTGTTGCAAAGGTGATTATGATATTATACAGTGAAAGACACTTAGAAAGCATTTAAGTGGATGGATTTTGTTTTGATTGCTTTGGATATACCATAAAAATATAATATTCCCCAGATGTGGGTTATTTTCCCTTTTTTCCACATCCATATTGAATTATAATTGGACCCTTTTTCCACATCCATAAAGGATTTTTCTTGGACCCTCTTTTTTAGTGCTGTAAACATTACAGTAAAATCATTATCAAAATCGGTTTTCAGTTTGCATGGCTGCAATTGCTTTTTTTCCCTCTCTTGATTCCTTTTCATGATGCTTATTGGTTCAGTTGACACTTTCATGGTGGTAAACATACCACTGTCTTTTCTGAAAAATAGGTCTGAGGCAATAGACTATCCAATAAATATAAGGGATACTGGCAAAATATTTTCCTGTTCCCAATGACTAGTGGAATACCCTTTGCACAGAACACATTGACTGAGGGGTAGTCCAGGCTCTTATTTTCCAAGCCAGCTACTCTGCTTTACTTTTATGTCATGGCAAAGACCTGTAGATCTATAAAACAATAGCAAGGGTGGTTATAGGAGGCACAGAGGCTTTGCATATGCCCTGCTGACCAAAGCTTTTTTTAAGATAGCAAAGATATTCAGTTCATTGCCTGCAAATGGATCATGTACTACATTAGCAACCAACATCTTGTTTACAGTCCTGGGGTTTAAAGTTACTCTTTCATAATACTTCAGTATTTCAAGATTTGCTTAGGAGCTTCTGCCCTCTAGAGATGGAGTAGTGAAGTGGGGTGGTTGATTAGCCCTCTTTCTATGCAGCTTTTCAGTTTATCCCTTTTGAAAACTCCAGAAGACCATCAGGTGTGGAATACTGCCCTTTCAGTGCTTTCTCAGGGATCTGAGAAATTACCTTGAAATGTGTGGAGAAACACTACTGACAGAAAGACCAATTTTTTTTCAGCTATTTGCCAATTTTTGCTCTGTTAAATTGCTTGTAGGAGCTATGAGACATCCCTTATGTAGAAATAAGGCTTATCATGTTTAGAAATGTTATAAGCTGTGCCTTTCACCCCAGGGAATGTATATTTCATTGTTAGGGGTAGAGATCCATTATTGGAAGTCTAGTTATCTACATGAAGACTCTCATACTATCTACTATTTTGAAATGAATGGCTTAGCAAAATGTCTTGTGAAAATATCTGCTACACAGGTCAATAGAGACACTGAAGTTCTTATATGTAATGTTTTTTTCTACCTTAGGACTTCATAGCGAGAAAAGGTCATGTACCATTTTGCAGTGCAGTAGATGAGATTTCAGCGGCTTCTGTGTGTGTTGATCTGCAGTAATTTTTTGCATCTAACATGATCAGATAAACCAATGAGTCACACTGCTTTGTTTTAAGACAAAAAGGCATAGTTTAAGCAGGTACTAATTGCTGTGTTTTCATAGATATCCTGATACTTCTGCTGAAATATATAGCTGGCAGGCAAATGTAAATTTTTGTCATGCCACCTGCAATTTTGTCAACCACATCACAAAACCTAAAATGAATAGCTAAAATGTAGTTATTTTTTAAAAAAGAATGTATTTTGACAGTGAGTCCAAAGTTTCTAATTGTTAATTATTCTCATAATTAATTCCCTCATTTTTAAATTGCCATTTTGTTTCCAGTTCAGAATTATTTAAATCAAACTAGATCCCTTTGTCCTTACTGTCCTTGCTATGCCTTTTTCATCTCTCTACATTAAAAAATATTCTCTACAAGTAGGGATTGCAGGATATTGTGCCCACAGAAACTACACCTAGATTTTGATAACCCAAAGGCCTCTTCCAATATTATTTTTTTACGTACAGAATTGCTCAGTCATGTTATCAACATCCTTATAAATTATAGTTTGATTCTCTTTAGTGAGGATTTTCCAGGCATCTGATCATTCTTCTGTCCTTTCACTGAGCTCATTCATAATTTCTCATATAATTTTTATAACAAGAATATTTGCACACACTATTGTCAATAATGCTCTTGGTGAATAGCCTGTAAAGACGTAAAGATCCGTAAAGAACTCTTTTAACAAGTCTACAGGTCACATTGGCCTCATTAACAGCAGCATCATGCTGGGAGATCCTGCTCATTTGGTTAAGTACTCTGAATTTTATATTATTTCCAGAATTATTGCTTTCCAACATGCATGCTTCCATACTATAAATGTTTTGATTCTGAATTAATTTCCTTTGGGTATTTTAAATACCTTCTGTATTGCTGCTCACAAATAATTCTGTATTTTTCTGGCATTGTTAATAATCCTGTCACTTTTAAATATCTTCTTTATGTCACTTCTAGTATTTTTTATTGTTCAAGTGATTGTCCATATGAATGCTCAAACTGATAGACAGAGGTGTGCTCAATGTCTTAAGGTCCTTTCAGCAATCTGGCTAAATTGGGACTTCAGACTGCAGGAAACACTTTTAGGGGGGAAAAGATAACTCTGGAAAACACACTAGTCCCAGATGCTTTAAACAAAAAGTACACACTAAGTGGCCACCTTGCTAATATTGCTTATTGTCGTGGTTTAAGCCCAGCCAGCAACCCAGAATCATGCAGCTGCTCACTCACTCCCCCTTTTCCTCCTCCTCTTCCTCCCCCTTCTCCCAGAGGGATGGGGAGGAGAATCAAAAGAATGTAACTCCCACCGGTTGAGATAAGAACAGTCCAGTAACTAAGG